>CAOLHI010004972.1:0-89760 GCA_948474755.1 Ctenosaura bakeri | reverse complement strand
GGAAAACATGTTGTTCATCGAGAAGTGAACAAGATGGGTATATAGAGGGGGAATTTTGGACGCCTTGTTGTTGGCTCTCCACCGCGGCAACGGAGGTCATCCATTCCTTTTGACAGCGCCTGATCAACGTTCAGCCAGAAGGACCGTTTGTGAGTATGTCTTGTATGAATGAGTGTGTGAAAGAGAGCTCTCTTGATACTTATGTGATTTTGTATTCTATGTCTTAATAAATGTTACATGCATAGTGGTTAAAATCCAGATCTGGTTTCCCATGTGTCTCTATTGAAAATCCTATAGTCTGGGGTGGCTGAATTTCTCCCTGGATCAAAAGGACACCTTGACACAGATACTGGAATACATAAATGAATCAGGAAATATGAATATCATTCTTTTGGGGGATTTTAATGGAGTCATTAATCCTCAAATCGATAGATCCACTCCGAAACTGATCCCCCGAAACAATGGTAAACTTCCAAAGAGTTTCTTTAATCTGATGGACAATTTAAACTTATATGACACTTGGAGATATAAAAATGGGCAACTGGAAGGCTACACATTTTATTCTGATCATCATAAATCTATGTCAAGTATAGATATGATGTTGGTATCTAAACATTTATTGATGAAGACTACACACATGGACATTCTTCTGAATTTGTGCTCAGATCACAATCCGATACAAATTAAGATTCTGGTGAAAGACAGAGAAAGAACATGGAGATTCAAAGATGAGATTTGGAAGTATATAGAGAAAGCAAAAAGAGAGATAATTAATTATTTTGCTGATAATATGACATCTGAGCTGCCAATGAAAACTATTTGGGATGCAAGTAAAGCTGTTATGCAAGGAAAGTTCATTAGATGGGTTGCCAAAATAAGGAAAGAAAAGAAAAAAAAAGAGGACTTAATTTTGGAGAAGATGAAAGAGATAGAGAAACAAATGAGACAGAATCCGGCTAATCAACAGATTAGGTTACAGATGAAATTGCATCAAGCTGAATTAAGTCAATTAAATGCAGACGAAATAGAGCGTCAGATGCGGAGAACAAAATATAAATTTTTTGAACAAGCAAAAAAACCTTCAAAGTTTTTAGCCTCTTTGCTGCGTAAAAGGAGGGCAAGAAATAATATATCAGAGATCGTGAATGGAAAGAAAAAAATTACAAAACAGGAGGATATAAAACAAGCCTTTTATAAATATTATCTTAAGCTTATGGGAAAGGCCCCAAAGTTGATAAATCAAGAAGCAACTCAAGAGTACTTGGAGAAAATGAATAAAATGAGGTTTAATGAAGAGCAAAGACTGATACTGAATAAATCTATTTCAATGATGGAAGTGGTTGAGGCCATTCGGAATCTGAAGATTGACAAGGCTCCAGGACCAGACAGGTATACTGCTAGATATTACAAGATTTTGGAACATGAGATTTCAATACCTTTACAAAGTACAATAAATGAAATAGTAAAGGAAGGAATACCAGATACTTGGAAAGAAGTGAATGTTGTATTGATTCCTAAAGAAGGCAGAGATTTGGCTGATGTGAAAAATTATAGGCCAATATCACTTTTGAATGTAGATTACAAGATTTTTGCTTCAATCCTTGCTGCCAGACTTAAAAAGGTGTTGTTTGATGTTATCAATGAAGATCAGAATGGTTTTTTGCCAAGAAGATCACTAAGAAACAACATCCGAACTGTCCTAAATATAATCGAGTACTATGAAAGGCATAATGAACGGAAAATGGCTATGATATTTCTTGATGCGGAAAAAGCATTCAATATGGTCAATTGGCCATTTATGATAATGACTTGTAAGCAGATGTTGACCGGAGAGAAATTTGTCTCATGGGTTGAGGCAATTTATAAACAACAACAAGCTAGATTGGTGGTAAATGGTGAGAGAACACAATGGATAAAACTGAAGAGAGGGGCTAGACAAGGATGACCATTGTCCCCTTTGTTGTTTATTATGACAATGGAAATATTAAACAATGCTATAAGAGAAGACAGTGGCATTAAAGGAGTTCAAATTAAGAAATATCAATACAAGTTAAAAGCTTTCACTGATGATTTGGTGGTTTTCCTGGAAGATCCTTGTAGATGCATTGGAAAACTGGCTAAAACAATTCACGACTATGGAGAGTTCTCCGGATTTAAGATAAATGTAGAAAAAACAACTTTTCTAACTAACAATCTGACAGAGAGAGAAGAGAAGAGATGGAAATAACACAAAAAACGGGATTTAGAGAGGACAAAAAGTAAAATATTTGGGTATTTGGATAGCCAAAAGAAATAATGAGTTATATTCAAACAATTCAAAAAAATGGAAAGAGATAATTAAAGATTTGGAAAGCTGGTCCAAGCTACATTTGTCAATGATGGGGAGCATTGCAGTGATAAAGATGAACGTTTTACCAAAGATGAACTTTTTGTTCCAAAATCTTCTGGTAATATTGAATAAGAAACGTTTTATACAGTGGAAGAGAGAATTAACCAAGTTTATTTGGCAGGGGAAAAAACCCAGGATTAAATGGAATATTTTGACATATCAGAAAAATCGAGGAGGAATGGGCTTACCTGTTTTTCAGCTATATTACAAGGCTGCAGCCTTCATATGGATAAAAGATTGGATAGATCTACAAGATGTCAGAACGTTGACTTCGGAGGGAGCAGATCTGAGGATGGGGTGGCATGCCTATAAGTTTTATGATAAAGCAAAAATTGATAAATATTTCACAAATCATTACATCAGGAAATCGCTTTTGAAAGTTTGGGACGATTACAAGTCTAGAAACATTAGGCAGTTGCCCACCTGGGTCTCCCCGCAAGAACCTTTCTTTGGTAGATGGACTGAATCTGTAAAATGGCTTTGATATGATGACATAACAGAGAGGTCAAAAATGAATAGCCTTCACCTTAAATTAAGAGATAAGCTAGAGCAAGAAGGAACAGTTCTAAATTGGTTTTCTTACAGGCAGTTATCTGAAAGGTTTCAGATGGATTTAAAGACATATGGAATTGAAATAAAGGAAAAGACTGGAGTAATCAAACAACTATTTGAAAATCCTCCTCATTTATTAGCCCAAATTACTCAAGAATTATTGCACCAGGAGAAGTATGAAGAAACAGTTAAAGCAGTAATGATCTCTTGGGCACAGAATATTGGTCACAGAATCCAACTGGACTCTTGGGAGCAGAGTTTGGAAAAGACAAATAAATTTGCAGTTGCCCAGAATCTAAAAGAGAATTATTACAAGATGTTTTACAGATGGTATTTGACACCAGATAAATTACAAAAGATCTACAATACAGGTACTGGGCTTTGTTGGAAATGTCTAAGAGAGGTGGGCACGATATATCATATGTGGTGGACATGTCCAAAGGTTAAGAAATATTGGACAAATATATCATATGTGGTGGACATGTCCAAAGGTTAAGAAATAGTTATGTATAACAGGATTTGTGAAATATTGAAGCTACAGTTTCCTATGACTCCTGAAATGTATTTGTTAAATATGATAGATTTAGTAGACAGTATGAATATAAAGAAACATTGGAGATTACTATTATATATGATAACAACAGCACGTATTGAATATGCAAAGGTATGGAAAACACAGCAAATACCTACAATAGAACAATGGTGGGGAACCTTTATTAAAAATGCCGATATAGTCTCTCAAAGATTGAAAGGGAAATCAGATGAGGAAATTCAGCAAGAATGGCAAATTGTAGGTGACTGCTTGGTGACGTATGATAGAAGTCTATAATTCATGGTATAATGTGAAAAATTTTATTGTGGTGATTATGGTGAATATCATGAAGCTTTAATATGGAAAATGCAATGCAATGAACCAACATGTAAAATAGTTGGGAAAAAAATGCAGTACATTGATATAACTATGTTAAGAGATATTGGAAATGAAGTCTTGATCAGTTTGGAAGAACCAAGAAATAATTCATGTGAAATAGCAATAACAAATGTTTGTTTTATGTGGAAAATTTCAATAAAATGATTTAAAAAAAAAGAAATAATATAATTGCTGTTATAAATATCACTGAATATTTTGAAAAGCACAATGAAAAGAAACCTGCAGTGATCTCTGTGGAAACAATTTTTTTTTTATAAAACCAACAGAAGCCCTATGATGGAATTATTAAAGAGAATGGACTGTGGACAAAAATTTAATACTTAGATTAGAGAAATTTACAAATAGCAAAAAGCTCAATTTATTATCTATGGTAAAAAACCCAAACAATTCAAAATAAAAAAGAGCACAAGACAGGGTTGCTCTCTGTTTCATTTATCATTTATAGCAACTCTTGAAGTATTGAACAGAAGCATTTGTGCAGATCTGAAAATAAAAGGAATAAACATAAAAGGACAGGAATATAAACTCTCTTTCTAGAAGATATTACAAAAAATATAAAAGGATTAATGGAAAAATTGAACACATTTGGAGGTGCTGCTGCTTTTAAAATAAATAAGGAAAAAAGAATTCTTACTAAAAATATTAGAAACATGGAAAAATAATAGTTGCTTAAAATATCAAGATTCAAATCAGAGAAGAAAATAAAATATCTCAGGACCTGTATCACCAAACAAAATTCAGACTTTTTTGAAAACAACTATAAAACACTGTGGAAGGAAATAGACATTTAGAGAACTGATTGAAGTTGAAACTATCATTATTGGGAAGAATTTCAGTGGTAAAGATGAATATACTGTCAGGGTAGCATGAAGTAGCTCCTCAGAGCATGTGCAGAGTGTTGGCAGAGAACCAGGCAACTCCAAGCAAACCAAAAAATAGTCCTGGAGACTCATAAAGATAAGCTCAGGGCTATTTATTTAGTTAAGCACACTGAGGGTAAAGCTAGGGCTTCTGACAGCATGCCAGGGAGCAATAAGTAAGACAATAAATCAGCATACAAACCAGCAGCATTTCTAGATGCAGTCCATATTGAACACATTTGTCAGTAGAGCAGCGTGACACCAGGAAATGACCCAAGTGGTAAAATACATTGGCATACTCAAGTCTTTTTAAGGGTTTAACATCACCCTGGACCCTATGGGGTGATCCAATCACCTTTTCTGCAGGCAATCTTCTCATGTTGAGAAGGCAAGACCTTCTGAGGCTAGCTAGTCAAAACATTCCTGCAGCCGTGCTCAAGGTCACATCACCTCATTCCTGCTGTCCACTTAGAAAACACTTTATGCACTCACATTGAATGCCTCAGCACTTCTCCGTTTTCTATATGAACGGGCACTTCACATTTTATACTCAGACATCCCAAGCCTTGTGAGCAAGTCTCATTATTTTGTTGTTGCCAATGGCTTTGTGAAAACATCTGGCAAATTATCCTCAGACTTAACAGTATTCTAGTCTGATCAAGCCCTCTCCATAGCTTGTTTGACATTCTGGTATTCAATGTCCACATGTTTTGTGCAACCCCTGACTATCTCATTTACAGCCATCTGTATACAGACTTGGGAATCTTCGTGCACTGTTACAGTGGATGGAATAACAATGCCCAGATCTTTTACCAGCTGAGTGTACCATACTGACTTGTTACACAGAAAAGACAAAGTGGTATATTCTGCTTCTGCAGTTGAGGTGGCTATGGAGCTTTGCTTCTTTGTTTTCCAGTACACCAACATGCCACTATACATACTGAGGACTCCTGAGGTTGATTTTCTATCATTTACATCCTCAGCAAAATCACTGTCACAGAAACACACTAGCTCAGGCTTTTCAGAGGGTGATACACATAGGCAATAGTCAAGAGTGTGTTTTAGGTACCTTAGCACTCTTTTTACCCCTTGCCTGGATTGTTGTGTGGATTTAGAGTTATAGCTGCCTAGTATGTTTGCTGCCAGATGTTACTGCAGCCCAGGCCTACCCGGAGATAGCACTTGATATCGTTTTTGATATCAAAACCATTCGGCTTTCCTCTGCCACCCCGCTCCACGTGTTTGCGAGGCCTCCAGACAAGCACGTAAACAGGCGCGGCCAATAATTGCTGGACATTCCATTCCCCACCTAGGCAGGCCAAACTGAGCCGGTTCATCACTTCAGGGACCTCTCTGGCAAACACCCTTTTGCTTATGCGTGATACTAACAAAGGCACCCCTGCCCCGAGCAGGTAGCCGCACAAAGCTGTGCCAAGCGTTCCACATTTACTTACTGGTTACACTATTGTTGATTCGGCGCTAAGCCAATCATGCTAAACTCTGACTTTTCCAAGACTTTGTTCCACTCCAAAACCACATTGTTCTCACTGAGTAAGGTATGGCCTGCAGTAACAATTCACCCTATATAAACCCCCCGATTCTGAGACCACCTTGGACCGCTGGGATCGCTCCTGAGTTCCATGCAGCCTTGCTGCCGCTGTGTCTGGTGAGCTGTCCCCTCAGTCCTACATACTGAGACTCCATATCCACGAACTCAATCTTCAAACTTCTTCAGGACTACAAGAGAGGTGTCGTATCACCCATTTCCCCTGAAAATCCCCATTTCCAATTCTTCCGTTAGCTGTGTGATTGTGGTGTCTTTGCTTTTTGTTTCTCTTTCAATAAAACATCGTTTTTGCTATTTTAAAACTGCCTGACTGCTTGACTGACCTGACCCCATAGACACTGGGTTGCAAGATCCTGCTACGTTACCCTGCCTCTCACTAGCTTCAGTGAGTGCTCCAGCTAATTTTCCCCAAAGTTGTGTTATTGTGTTTTGATTATTTGGGTGCCCCTCCTGGGACCCCCAGAGAACAGGGTAACACAGAGACAAATTGGGTCTGCTATACCTAGCCAAGTACAATAAAGACCCCACAGCAGATTGATATAGTTCTTTATCCTGAAACACCTTGTCATCAGAGGTTTTTGCAAAACCTTGCAACATTGGAGTTTAACACCCTTGCACTCCATCATGTTGAACCTGTGCAGCAATTGTATTATTTTCTGCTTTTGGCTGAGCAGAAAACCTTTCCCAGACCTTTGTACCTCAATCACAAGGTACTGCTGTATTGGTCCCTACTCCTTTATTTGGAACTTTTTAACCAGCTCCTTGGCAAACTTTACCACCTGTCCCTCTGTCTTGGTCATGGAACACAGATCATCAACAAATGCCAGGAGTATCTCCTGATTTTCCCCATTGTATACACACAAAGGTCTGCAAAACTTTGTGATGGGAGATTGATTTACAGCACCAGCACAAAATCCTCCCTGGAACTGCTGCTCTCTGGACAAAAAGTGTCCCAGAGGCAAGCATAACATAACAGAGTTTTCCAAAACAGCAACAAGCATGTGCAGCAGAGTACAACTACAGCATCAGCTCTGACCCCTCTACCCACTGGTTTGTAAACTCACGGACACAGAGTTTGTCATCCAAAATGCCTGGAGGCTTTAATCTTCAGAGTTGCAGTATATGCATCTGTACACAGGATATGCAGATCCACAGGCAGAGGTTCATTATTAGAGTTTCAGGAGCAGAGTGACAGGATGCAGAGAGTCAGAGCAAACATACATGCCCCTCTTTTATACACACCTGCTTCCATGTCATCACTCTGGGCCTTTGACTGATGCAACCCCTTGTCATGATTTCACTATCATGACTCAGCCCTTTACTCCATGTCCCCTAGGGAATGAATGAGTCATACTTTGCCCAGTCATTCCCCAGGTGTCCCATGACATGCTCATCAAATGTATTTTCAACTGGGGCAAATGTCCCCACATTTTTAATCCTCACTTTGTTTGAACCCCAGACCTTGTAAAGCACTATCTAGGCACTTATTCCAGCAGCAGGCTGACTGCTTAAGACTATATACTGCCACGTTCAATTTGTATACCTGGTTGAGTTTCCCAGTTTCATAACCTGGTGCCTGGTACATGTAAATGGTTTCAGGCAGGTCTGCATTGAGGTAAGCAGAGGTTATATCAAAATGATACACTAAAGCATCCCTTTGTGCTGCCACAGACAGAATCAGCCTAATACTTTAACTCCTGGCAGTGGAAGCAAAGGTTTCATCATAAGGCTCATTTTTTCTTTGTGAAAAACCTTGGGCAACAAGTTGAGCCTTAAACTTTGCCTCAGAAGGCAAGACCTTCTGAGGCTAGCTAATCAAAACATTCCTGCAGTGTGCTCAAGGTCGCATCACCTAATTCCTGAAGTCCACTTAGAAAACACTTTACACATTCACATTGAATGCCTCAACTCATACTGCCAAATATGAATTATTTCTTTCAAGACCTAATGATTATTATAAACAATAAATCATTCAGGTTGTGGCAGAAAAAATTGTCAAATTTCATCTGGGCTGGCAAGAAGCCAAGAATTAAATAGAAAATATTAATAGATCAAAGAGAGAGAGAGAGAGAGAGAGAGGAGGATGTGGACTAACCATCCTACAAATGTACCACTGTTACCACAGTTGCTACCCCGGATTTGTGGGATATTAGATATCACTTTGATATCAATGATTTGGCCTTCTTTACCTATTCCTCTCCACATGCTGCGAGGCACCTGGACAAGCTCACATACAGGCATGGCCGCTAATCATTGTAATATTCCACACAAATACAGGCAGGCCAGAAATAGCCTTCCCGCTGCTTCAGGAGACCTCAAAGGCAAGTACTCTATTATGTATGCATGCTACTTACAAAGAACTCCCTGCTCCGAGCAGGCAGCTTGATTAGACGAATACTCATCTGTTGAGCACTCTGCGTCTGCATGCTGGCTACTCTATTGACAATTCGGACTTAACTGAATCATGCAAAATTCTGACCTTTCGAAGGCTTTGTCTCCAGCCCGAAACTCATTGTTTTCCCCAAGTACGGACTAGTCTACAGCTACATTTTCCCCTATAAGAACCCTTGACTTTGAGAGCTTCCTCGGATCGCTCCCAACTTCCATCCCACCTTGCTACCACTTTGCTTGGTGAGCCTTCCCCTCAGTCCCACATACTGAGAAACTCCAAATCTACGATCTTCTGTTTCAGACTACCCGGGCTTCAGGACAGGTGTAGTATTACCCATATGAACAACCTCCTCTAAAAATCCCTCTATTCCACTCCGACCTTTATTTCTTTAGTCATCTGAGTGAATGTGCTGCATACACTGTTTGACTGTATTTTAATAAAAACCACAATTATTATTTCACTTCTGTTTGCTCCTTGTCTCGGCCTAACCCCGTAGACATTGGGTACAAGATCTCGCTCCGTTGCCCTGCCTCTCATATTGCTAGCTTGTGCTCTTTGATTAATTTCCCCAACTTGTATAATTTGGAGCGCATTTAGGTGTCCCTCATGGGACCCCCAGAAATCAGGGTAACAACACCATGCAGATTGTCCACGCATCAGCAGACTCAGAATCTGAATCTTGGGATTTAGAGATGGAGGATGGCAGGGATGAGATAGGAGGTGCCTTGCACAAAGGAGAAAGCAGGAAAAAGGCAAACACTTCCCCTTTGGGTGGTTGGAATCTCCAAACCCCACTATGCGTAATGAGCCAGCAGTGGTTCCCAGAAGTAAGATTTTCTGAATGGTACATGCAGATAAGGGGTCAAATGGCGCAAGTTACCAAGGATCCAAGTTTGGAGAGAGAAGTCTTGCAACTGCAAGATGAACTGGGTGAAACTTGAGAAATGTGAGGTGTATCCTAGCAATGCTGCAAATTGGTGGAGAAGGGAGACCAGTAGGGCTGGAGAGGGCAGAATCTGCCCAGACAGTCCAAACAGTGGGGCCATTGGGGGTACAGAACCCCATGAGTGAGAGCCAGTGGTGGGCAAAGCAGCAGACCACACTATGGTGGGGGAGCAACCAATGATGGTTCCCCTAGCACCAGGGGGCTGACAACTCAAGGATACTTTTGATGGTCAAGGGGAATATCTGCCATTTTTTCTTACCTGGGTAGCTGAGTTCATGGCGGAGTGGGAGCATACCTTCCCATTTGAAAAATTGAATGTGAGATTCATAGCAGAGTGGTAAGTCTGTGACTGGCTAGTGGGTCTGTATGATACTGGGGCCCCAGAATTGGGAAATTTCCATCTGTTCATGAACAAGTTGAGAACCAGGTTTGAAGACCCATTTCATCATGCAAAAGCCAGAGCGTGCCTGATGACAATAAAACAGAGGAATTGTTCAGTAGCTGAATACTTAGACGAATTCCAAAGATTGGCTCCCCAAGTACCAGACTGGTCTGAGGCGACAAAGATTCAATACTTCCAAGAGGGACTTAGACCAGAAATTTTGGAATGGGCTGCCCTGTGAGACAACCTGAAATGTTGATGGAGTGGATGTTATTGGCCAGAGAATTAGAAACCTTGCAACAAAGAGTCAAGTACACCCAGCAGCAATATACTCCTCCAACAAAACCCAGAGACAGAGGCAGCCATGAAAACAAAGTCCCGAGAGCTGAGCCATGAAAGGGCAATGAGAAGACATCTGGATTTGTGTCTGCACTGTGGGAAAGCAGGGCATCTGGTGGCCAACAACCCAGATCTTTCCAAGAATGGGGAATAAAAGAGCCAGAGGAACGGGAAGCAAAATAAGAAGCCAAGGCCCACTGGCACCAACCCTGCACTGAACATGGAAACAATGAGCTGGGAGCCTGGAGAATTGGGAGGAGACAGTGAAACTTTAATTGACGACAGTGACTACAAGGTGTCAGGAAACTGAGTAAGCCTGCCCTGAGCGCTGAGGGACAAGCTATGAACAACAGGCACCCAGAATTTGTGGTGAGTGGCAGTGCTACTCTTTTTCTCATACCCATTAGCTTGAGACACTCAGGGGGAGAGAAAGGCATGGACCTTATGACCATAATAGGCTCCAGGTGCATACAATGTCTGGTGAACCTGTCAGTGGCCACAGGAATGGGACTACAGGCAGAGAATTTGGAGCAGCCCATCTGATCTGCACAAATGGATGGGAAGCAGATTGCAGGAGGCTGGTGAAACATCAGAGTTCCCTGGTATTGCTGGGGGTAGGGACTCACTGGGAAAACATACAATTTGTGCTAGCTCCCACCGCATGCTACCCAGTGGTTTTGGGACTCAATTGACTGAAATTCCATGACCTCCACATTCATTGGAGCAATGGGGTGATTTATTTCCCCAAGACAGCATGTCAGGGCACATATGGAAACAGCAGAAGAGAATAATGCACACCTCCAAACCCCACAGTGAAGGCAAAGACAGAAAGGAGATGCTGGGGGGAGTGGACAAGGTGGAGGCAGGCACTTTGCCTTTGGAATATGCAGACTTGTGTGAGGTGGTGTCAAAGTAGGAATGTGACCAACTTCCCCATGATGACGACACTGACTGTGCCATTGAACTGGAACCTGGGGCTGTCCTGCCAAAAATCAAATTGTATGCTATGTCTCCGAAGGAGATGGAGACACTGAGGAAGTTCATAGATAAGAATTTGAAGAGAGGCTTTATCATGCCAACCTGGTCAAGTATGACAGCCGCAGTGTTCTTTAGGGAAAAAGGGACAGGTCTCTGAGATTGGTAACCAATTTTCATGATCTTAACTCTGTGAGTACATTCAACAAATACCCACTCCCACTAATAAAAGACCCGCCAGTTCAGTTAGCTACAGGCAAGATTTTTACCAAGTTGGATCTGCGAGACATGTACTACAGGATACACATAAAGGAAGGGAATTAATAGAAAACAGCTGGGTAGATTGTAAACCAGGAAAACTGGGTGGATTGTGAACCAGGAGAAGGAACAGCTACAAGATGTCTCTTGCCCCTTCTCCTCCAACACCACCATAATTCTACCCATTATGACTGAAATGGTAGTACTCATATTTTCTGGCCACATATTTGGCTGACCAGAAATACGAAGCAAACACATATCATAAACAAAGCACACAGGTCAGTTAAGCCTGAAAAACTCTTGCTACATAGCCAAAACTGGTGTCATGGGGTCAACTCAATAGGTGCTCCATTTTCCTACAAAGAGAGCAAATTTGCTGTTCTGGCAAAACCTTCCCAAGGCCAAAGCACAGTAGTTTGTTTTGCTCTACTGTCTATTCCATCTGGCTTCACTAGGCAAAGTGCCAAGGCAGAGACAAAGCAGTGGGAGGGAGGCTGGGCTTCATGCTAAGAACCACAGGGCAAGAGCCCTTGGTATAGAGGTATAGAGGTATGATTCCAGTTCAACTGCCTCACAATATTTTTCCCTATAGCATACTCTTTACAGTGGAGTGTAACCATCAGCAGAGAAAGCAAAACCACTAAGATTTGCAGTAGTCAAGGTTGCTGACTATAAACAGCTCCACTGCTCTTGTTGAATGTATAAGGAAACTTTGGCCAACTGATGGAAAAGAGCCAGCACATTCAAGGCTCCAACATTCTGCAGCTACACTTTTCCTGACCTGTTTTCAACACGGTGTGAGCTGCTGCTTGCTGTGCTCTTAGCATCCCTGATGGATTCCTTGTCAATGATTATTCAATTTCCAGCTTGACCTTTTGATTCTAAATAACATGGCAATATCAGTGTGTCCCAGCCTGCAACTCCAGCATGAAATTAACTGTATCAGCTGCTCACAGGAGACCTGTGAAGTCCCAGTGGAAACTGAGATCAACTAGCTTTTCTAAGCTGCTCCAGGAATTATCTCCTTCTTCTGCAGCCCTTCTAGTGTTTGTCTAAATATCGCTATGCTCCCAGCTGTTTAATTCTAATAAATGCTCATTTATTCTCTGAACAGACAAATGTTAGGACTCAGGTGGGGCTTGAGGTAGTCTGCAAGCAAAAGAGGGGAATAAAAGGGAAGACAGTAGCTGCTGGCATTGAGCCCTCAGGGAAATGGTGGTGCTTACGGGGTGGGGGAAATAATACTGTAAAGAATTGGAAGTGATGACAAAAGTGATGGTTAACCATTTCGTTTGCACTTTTAAAGTGTAAGTATACTGAGGAAGGTAGTGATTATCATGGCTTTGGGCATCAGCAAATACAGAATATGGCTTTTGCTGTAAAATTCTGTTACCCTGATTTCTGGGGTCCCTTGGGGGACACCTCAATGTGCTCCATGTGATGGGGAATGGAAACTAGCCAGAGCACAAGCAATAGCAATGTGAGAGGCAGGGTAACCTAGCGAGATCTTTTTACTCAATGTTTACGGGGTCAGGCCAAGCCAAAAACCAAGCAGAATTGTCTAATAAATGATTTTATTGAGGGGAATTCACTCATGCATGCACACAAGATACACACAATCACACATTCACACAAGAGTTAGCTGAAAGAGAGGAAAAATCATAGAGAGGCTGAGGGATTTGGGGGGATTTATAATTACCAGTCCAGAAGAGTATTGAAGAGCAGAAATGTATTTTGGCTTAGGTAGGACCTAAGGACAGTTCTCATTCAGGAGCCAGATGGACAGAGTGATGGGTAAACTGTTACTGCAGGTTAGGCCTCCTTGGAGATAGCATGAAGATATCATTTTGATATCAATAATTTTGCTCTCTTCCACTATCCCTCTCCACATGTTTGTGAGGCCCCTGGACAAGCACAGAACTAGGCTCGGCCATCCAACGCTGCAATATCCCAAAAACAATACAGGCAGGCCAGAAATAGCCAGATCACCGCTTTAGGAGACCTCTCTGCAAACACCCTCATTATGTATGCACGCTGTTCACAAAGGACTCCCTGCCCCAAGCAAGCTGAATACTCAAATGCCAAGCACTCTGCGTTTGCATACTGGCTACCTCTTTGTCAATTTGGACTTAACTCAATCATGCTAAATCCTGACCTTTCCAAAGCTTTGTCTTGTGCCCGAAATTCATTGTTTTCCCCAAGTACAGAATAGCCTGCAATTACATTTCTCCTTATAAAAACCCCTAATTCCAAGACCATCCTCTGATCGCTCCCGAGTTCCAGACTGCCTTGCTGCCACTTTGCTTGGTGAGCCTCCCCTCAGCTCCACGTGCTGAGCCACATCGAACCCCAGCATCGCTCTCTATTCTTCCAGGCTTCAGGACAGGTTTCATATCACCCAAATCAACCATCTCACTGAAAAATCCCTCTATACCACTCCAACCTTTACTTTCCTTAGTAACTTGTGTGATTGTGTGTTGCATATACTGTGCGTCTGTATTTAATAAAATCTCTATTATTCTTATAACTTGGTGTGCTCCTTGGCTTGGCCTGACCCCATAGACATTGGGTAAAAGATTCCACTGCATTGCCCTGCCTCTCGCATTGCTAGCTTGTGCTCTTTGACTAATTTCCCCAACTTGTTTAATTGTGAGCCCATATAGGTGTCCCTCCAGGGACCCCCAGTAAACAGGGTAACAAGACCTTCAAGAAACTGCTCTGGGCATCCTGGAATCAGGGGTATTTGTATCCTGAAAATGGCTTGTGGCTGTGAAGGTTCCAGACGCAAGATAAAGGGAACCTGTTGTGGACAATGAGTCTTTCGCCTGTTGATGGGCTTAGTGCTTTGATTGACAAAGACATGATGAATGTTGTAATAGCTGTCTATTGTGGGTGCTGTGAGGACAGACGAAAGAATCCGGGTATACAAGGGATGAATATCTGTCAATCAGTGTCCTGGTGGGCTCCTCACAGTTGGATTCCCTGGAAAAGTCCAGCTTTTATTTAAGCCTATTATCCACAGGAATGATGTGTATTTGCCTGACAAGTGACTCAGTTTTACCTGGAGGAATTTTGGAGTTGACCTATGCTTCTCACATTTACAGTCAAAGTCTTTCCCTCTCTCAGTTTGACCTCTCTGTCACCTCTCAGGATTGAATTTGATATCAGAGCCAATAAAATGTGTTGCCAATTAGGTATGGTGTCCATCCAAACCATACCGACATTGGGGACCCCCAAAATGGGGCCTTACAATTCCGTTTTTAATCCACACTGAACCTGATGAATATACCAATAGTTTTCTACTCCTGAGGTTAAAATCACATATATCCCTAATGTGGATAAGTGTCCTGAAGAAGCAACAGGTTGTGAATAAAGATTTTTGTAAGCAGGGCACTATCGGGGGAAAAACCCTTGGTGTTCAAGAGGCTGTGTAATAAAGCTAATTGTGTATGTGATATCCAAAATTTCTCACAGACAAACTCTTGTCTTTTCAATAAAGACAACAGTTGGCTGTGTCTTTTGTTAAGTTCAAAGGGTACAGCACCAATGAATGTGATAATAACTACAAATAAAGGAGAACCTTTCACATGTTCTGTCTATGGCCGTTTCCACACTTTACCCATCACAATCCTAGCAGTCCTACAGCCAAGAGGGGAGTGTGACCTGAACACTCCCCTTCATAGTCAGCTGGCTGCCTGCAGAAGGATAGTGCAAGTTGGCCACAGGATCTGGATAATTTTCCTCATCCAAGGGTGCATTTCCAACTTGGTCAACTTGTGAGCAGCCATTGCCGATTCGAGGGCTGGCAGATTTTCTTCAGACATACAGAACCTCATTAGTTGTGTCATGTCCTGACCGTTGACAGTAGGGTACATGTGAGTAACTGCACTGAACTACATCATCACTGTGTCCTTCTTCAGGGGATCTAACTTCTCAGAAATGGGCTTTCCAAAGCTAGAAAAGGCAGCAGCTTCTTCCAAGCCACATAAGCCCCTCCTCTC
Organism: Ctenosaura bakeri; assembly: GCA_948474755.1. NCBI lineage: Eukaryota > Metazoa > Chordata > Lepidosauria > Squamata > Iguanidae > Ctenosaura > Ctenosaura bakeri. The sequence goes on along the minus strand of CAOLHI010004972.1, from coordinate 74,168 downwards.
CTGGAGCCTAGTGTTTCATTATGTAAAGCAAGTTAGCTGTCTACCCTGGCCACAAAAGCTGTATGATCTCCCTCATCTAGGGATATATGTCTAATATAGCCAAGTCACAGCCAGCTACCACCAACTCGAGAACTGGCAGATGTGTGCTAATTGTGTCAAGTCCTGCCCTTTGGTTGTTTGATATATGTAGGCCACAGAACTGAGCCACATCATCACTGTGTCTTTGTTGAGGGGTCCTAACTGTTCTGAAATGGCCTTTGCCTTTGTAGCAGTCCACAGAACCCTCTCCTCAATGTTCTGAGTGGCCATGGTTGCCCGGGGTGAGTTGCCCTTGAGTGTTGTCACAGTTTTGGTTTTGAAAGGGTGGAGCAGGGCTGGGTCTTCTTAGTCAGGGTTGTAGGGCACATGAGCGACCATGTCCTCCAGTGGGAACTCCTCTGGAGTATACACAGGGAAGGGGGAAAGCTTCTCAGGACTCAGTATTGCTATAATGTCTTCTTCATGGTCGGTCTCTGGCTTGGTTCAGTGATTCTCCTGTTGAAAGCCTCATGGCTCGCATTCTCATGTTGGACTTTTGCCTGATTGGCAAGATACTGAGCAGCATGCTGAGCCTTTGCATGCTCATCCCCAAGAGTGGCCAGCCTGTCCTGGAGTACCTGAATCTGCAATGAGATATTTTCTAATTTGGTTCGGGCCTCCTGTACAATTGACAAAAATGCTAATTTGTTGGCTAGCGGGGTGCACTTTTTGGCTCAAAGTGAGCCTACTTCCTTGGCCTGCGTCTTGGCATTTTGGGTGAGCTTCTGGATGGTGCTCCTGGCTTTGCTTAGGGCCATCCAGAATCTCCAAGCCACAAGTGCTTCTATGGAGGAGCCAAAAATAGACCTCTCCTTGTACTGCGCATGATGTGCATCATGCAGGGAGCAAAACGGATCCAAGGTTTTGAAGGATCCTTCCTTCCAAGGGTTGTTCCCTTTGCTGACAACTCATTTCTAATTTGTCAAACTTGTTCTGCTTCTTGAACATTTTGGCCAAATTCAGAATTTCATTTCTGAAACAAAACAGAGACAAACAAGGATTTCTCCTTAACATACCCACTACACAAGGCCTCTGAAGCTCTCAAAGCATGATGACATTTTCCTCTAAACATCTCCATGATCAGCAGTTTACACCAGCCAGAGCAACACCTCAAAACCAGGGAAAAGTGGGGCAGTACCACCAAGATCCTTTGAGGGAGATCCATAGCATCTGCACTGAGCAGAGTTGCCAAGGGGAAGAACTAACTCAAAGGAACTTGTCACTGTTTGGCTGAGCAGTGGGGAATGAGGGATCTGGATCCTAACTGAATCCTACCTAATTAAGACTGCTTTTTCGGACTGAGAGGTGCCTCCTCTGAGTCAAGGCAAAGAGTTTAAACCCAAGATCCAATTGCTGGCACCATCAAAGCCCTACCCACTTAAACAATTGGTTGCTGCCACCACCGATGCGCTAACTGTTCATTCCCTCGAAACTACCCTGAGGAGATACCACAATAAAATGTGCTGGGTTCTACCTGCCCTGCCAACTTTCCTCACTAGAAAACTACAAAAATAATAGAAGTGGCATGCAGCCCACACAAAGTGAGGTTATGTGATTCTGCTTGTTACACTTCTGTAAGCTTAAGTCCTAGTGTTTTTGTGGTGTTACTTTGGCCCAGGCCTACCTGGTGATAGCACTAGATATCTGTTTTGATATCAAAATCATTTGGTCTCCCTCTGCCACCCCACTTCACGTGTTTGCGAGGCCTCCGGACAAGCACGTAAACAGGCGTGGCCAGTAATTGTTGGACATTCCATTCTCCACCTAGGCAGGCAAAACAAAGCCACCCCGTTGCTTCAGGAACCTCCCTGCAAACACCTTCTTGCTTAAGCACGACTCTAAACAAAGGTGCCCGGCTCTGAGCTGATAGTCTTACAAAGCCAAGCTAAGCACCTTGCATTTTGCATACTGGCTACACTATTGTTGATTCTGCGCTAAGCCGATCATGTTAAACTTGACCTTTTCCAAAGTTTTGTCCCGCTTCAAACTCGCATTGTTCTCCTCGAGTATGGCATGGCCTGCAGTCACAATTCACCCTATATAAACCCCTGATTCCGAGAGCACCTCGGATTGCTCCGGACTTCCATCCCACCTTGCTACCACTTTGTCTGGTGAGCTCCCCTCGGCCTCCATACTGAGGCTCTTTTCGCATGGCGTTTTTAAAGCGTATTAAGCACGCTCCCTCCCCTCTTCATGAGCCGCCGTACTGTATGAAGTTCCAGCTGACCAGGTGCTCTCACTACCGTGGGTAGTGCTGAAGTCGCGTTTTTTCATTTTCGCCTGAAAGGCGAAAATGACCTCCTTTTTACACATCGCTCACGCGACCAGCGGGCCTGCAAAGCCATCTTAAGCGAAGGACCCAGGAGTGGGCGGGGTGCAGGCAGTCCCAACTGCCTGTCCATCATGCAGCAACTCCCAAGGGAAGTCCCACCCAGCAGCAGGGACACCGCTGCCCACACGGCCTCAGGAAACACTGTCCTACACGTCGCCGCAAGAGCCCACCCCGGGGTTGCGATGCCACACTTGAGACGACAGCAGCCCACGGGGTCTGGCTGACTATTTTTTTAAAAAAAGACAACGGCACTATCGTTAGCACCGTAGCACCGTAGCACGGACCAGCGTCTCCTGAGGGCTGGGGTCAGCTCAGTTCTCACAGCAGAGCGAAAACCCCATCCCCCCGCCACTCCTTTGGCCGTCCCACCTCCCACCCCAAACATCCTCTCCTCCGCCCCACACAAAGAACCACACACTACTGTTAAGAAACAAGAAAGATTTATTATACATACACATGGGAACATTGCAGACAACACAGAAGGAGGTAGGACAAGGAAACATACAGGATCAAGGAACAGGTAATCACAAAAACAAGCAAACAGATACAAAACAGCAAACATACAACTATATACAGCAAATATACAATGTCAAAGAGACAACTATGTACAGTGGCCACCTCCAACGACAGTTCAGCGGGGCCCCATGACTTGCTCTTTCCACTGGAGCAGCTGAGCCACGGTCTGCTCCATTGCAGCAAGGCGATGCTGAACCGCCGTCTCCAGGAACCCCAACCTCTGCGCCACAGCTGCTGCCATGGCCTTGACGGACCTCAGGAGGGTCTCATCTGCAGGGAAAAGACAGGTGGAAACAAAGGTGTCAGTCCGGCCATGAGAAGCCTGGCAGGAGCCCCAACGTGATGCCCCAAGGGGTGGTTTGGCAGTAGCTGCCCAGACACTCACATTCCCTCCTGTAATGCTCCTCCGACGAGGCCACTCGCTCCTCAAGCTCTCGCATTCACAGGAGCAAGTCTGGCACTGGCTCTTGGATGACTCCAGCTGCACCTGTTGGAACAGCACTCTGTCACTGAGTGACCATGGGTGTGCAGGAGTTGCCTCTGCTCCCACAGGCAGCCACCGTCACTGCGGATGGGCCTGGGACAGGGGGACTCCTGTCAGGACACCACCCTTCCTGCACTCACCTTCCTCACCAGCCGCCAGAGCTGGAGAGGCCGCACGCCACACAGCTGCCCCCAGGGGCTCCACGCCGGCCATCTGCTGCTGGAGGAGGACAGGTCCCTCTCCTGTCAGGGATGACACAACAGCAGAAGCTCAGGGAGGAACAATTCCCGAGCTTCTGTGTGCAGGGAAGCTGGGAGAGATGACCACACATAGCGGTGCATGTGGCAGCAGACCAGTACCATCGCCACTCACCATGCACATGGCTCGGCCCCGCACTGGGCAAGCTCCCAGACCCGTCATCCGCCATGCCAACGTCCTCCTCTGACGTGGTGGGGGTGGACAGTCCCTGAGGAGTGGTTCCGGATGCAGCTGGGGGGGGCACCGACAACAAGATCAGCCACAGCTGCAGCCGCCCAGCCCTCCCCCCCAGAGGGGAGCGGGGAGCCCAGGCAGGATTCCCTGTCAACTGCACGAATGCAGTGTGGCTGCTGGACACAGTATATGGGAGGACTGGGAGTGGACAGCCCTGCTGGTCTGGGGACTGCATGGCAGGACGGGGGTGCTCACCTGTACTGGCAGCCTCACCTGCCACAGGCGCGGAGGCACAGGCCTGGCGAAGCCTCGCTGACGTCCCCTCCCCCTCCGAGGACTGGGAGGACTCTGGCAGAGGCCTCATCTTGCGGCGAACTGCAGTCAGGAGACAAAAGTGGATCTCAGCTGGGTGGCCAGGACAGAGACTACTGCATGGTCAGTGTCAGGTGCTATGGCAGCGCCCCCAAAGAGGGGCACTGTCACTGTCTCTGCACAGGCAGACCCATGGGCAGGTTGGCCTGGGGACACCTACCTCCTCATCGCGTCCTGGGCTGTCCTGCAGCGGGTGTTGGCGCGTTGACTGCACGCCTCCGAGCTCCTGCGGGAACAACAGAAGCGAAGGGATGGCAGTGAGGCGACTGACCCCCCACGGTTGTCCCTGTGGGCAGCCCTTTCAGGTGGCCACCAAGCCCGGAGGCCAGCAGTAAGTGAGGTGGCACCATGGCCAGGACTTCCATGACTGGGTTGTTGGGCCCCCCAACCCACAGGCCATGGTGGCATGGGAGCAGGGACAATGTGGGTATGTGCTTCGTCACTTACCGCTCTTGTGCCTCTCAGCCCACCTGGGCTTCCCCGCTGCCTTCCAGATGTGGAACATGGAGGTGAAGAACTTAGGCCTGGCATGAGGGGGCGGATGGCCGTGGAAGAGCTCCTTGGTGTCGAAGAAGCGGCACTTCAGTGCCTTAAACTTGTTGGTGACCTGGGTCACCATCCTCTCAAAGCCCTTGGCCGTGAGGGCTGAGGCAAGTCCCTGGTAAAGCGCCTAGCTGGGCAGAGGGGTGCTTTTTATTAACACATCCACACCTTCGCTGGCCGCCAAGAGGGAAAGGAGGACTTGCACCTCATCGTCGGCCCACAGGGGCCCCTCTCGTGGCATCTCCAGGCATAACACAGACACACCACACACAGCAGACACAACACACGACCACTCACACGCCACGCAACGAACACACTCGCCTCACCATTCAAACAGGAACTCACACTCACTCCGCCCCTAGCTCCAATGGTCCTGAGCTGGCCACTTCCTTCACCCTCCAGGGGGCTTCACCAAACAGACACAGGTGTCATCAGCCAGCTACAGGTAGATGGCCCAGGTGGGCTGTCCTGAAAGTTTCTGAGGTCACCCATAGGGGCGACTGCCAGTCCCTTGCCAGGAGTTCATCGGTTCCATCGTTAGCACGTTAGTACGTGGGCAGGGGGTCTCCCGCCTGCCTTCGCCTCCAACCGAAGCTCCGTGGGGAACGTGTGCCCCCTCGGTGCACTACAGAAGGGCGACATGGAAAGGGTGCAGGGCAGAGGCACAGCTTGGTGACCCACCGAAATCGAGGATCTCCTGGAGATCTGGGTGCAGCCGAGGTATCAGGAGCTTCTCAGAGAATGGATGATGGCCCTGCAGTGTCGACCGGTAGGAACTTCCCTGGGGGAGGGGCATCCCGGGCTGTCGGCGGTGACACAGGGGGGTGTTGGGCCAGGACCCTCTGTCTGCCCCACAGGCTGCCAGGCACAGGGGAAGCGATGGGAGCTGGAGTTCCCTCCTGTGCCCGGGCTACCATCACCCGCACCTCCTCTCTGGGCTGTTGGCTATCTGTGGGAATGGGCCGATTGGGAGTGCCAGGAGCCGGGCAGTTCTCAAGCCTTGGATGCAGGTGCATGTCCAGGACAACAGGGAGGCGTCAGGACAGGAATGTGGGATGCTGATAAGCGGCTCCCAGTCTGGCAACCCTTGCAGTTCAAGAATGTCAACTGAGCGGGCATCAGGAAAACATGGCACAGTGGCTCATTAGCGGTCGCAGGAAGCGGGGGGAGGCTAAGGGGAGACTGAGCTCAGGAGGCCTGGCCCGGAGAAGCAAGGTGGGTGATACGATGACGTGTGCCATGGTGAGTGCCATGTGAGCGCCTGTGGCACTATGCCACACCCTGGTGCTGCTGCCAGATGGGTTTGCCATTGCCCACGACTGCTTGTGTGTGCGTGTCTTGCAGTAATATGGCACTCCATGGACAACGTGTCCATGCCCAGCCCACCGATTTCGAGGCCCCTTCTGTGCCCAAGTTCCCCCTGTACTCAACAGCCGGGTCCCTCCGTGCCACCCCAGGCATGCGTTGCAGACGTGGCCACGTTGCCATTGGGGACGGCCATCAGTGGCCAGGGCCACCTGGCGTCAGCTGTCACTGTGCGCCAGGGGGCCTGTTGCCATCCATCCACCCAAGTTGATAGTATGTGGTGTCATGCTCTTGACAGGGTCTGTGGCACAAGCAGAGGACATTATGGCAGATGAGGACAGCATGGCAAGCTGCAGCCAACCCCTGCCTAGTGGTCAAGGCAGTGTGGGTAGTTTTGAGGGCGATGGTGACGGCCAGAGAAGCGAGGGGTCGGCTGATGACGACGATGCCGTGTTAGAAAGCACAGCCACTGGTTCGGAGCTTCGTCGCCCTGGTAAGCATGATGACAACTGACCTCCACACCAAGTCCGGATGCTGCTGAGCCCTCCCATAGAGGCGCTGGCCACTGAAGGATAGGGGCTGGCAGCGTGGCTCCCATGCTGCAGGGGCCTGTGTCCCCGCCTTATGGTACTGCACATCCGGAAACGTGTAGTGACCCCACAGGGCGCCGGGAGGGGGTTTGCTCTGCTCACTGGACTGTCATTATCTCTGTGTTCCTTCCAGAGCTAGGTCCGAGTGAGCATAGCAGCGGAACCACTGTCAACACTGCGGCGATGTCCCCCCACTCGAGGATGGCGGCAGCTCGGGCGAGGGACCGGACAGGGCGTAGGGGCGAGGCAATTGCCACAGCCATCATGCAGCACTCACGGGAGCTGCATGATTCTTCGGCGGCTGAGCGGAGGGCGCAACAGAGAGGGATGGAGACGGCGCTGGCTGCGACCAATGCCATTCTCCAGCAACTGGTCGACAAGTACAGGGAGGATGTGGACAGGAATGCAGAGGGCCAGGAGGATGTGGCGGAGGAGATGCGGAGCATGAACAGGCTCATGTCAGCCATACTGCGCAACCTGGAGTCTCGCCATTTGGGCGGTGGTCCCACTTCACTGGCTTCCTCTGTAGTCCCCTCCACATCGCAACAAGCGATGGCCAGGCTTCCCTCTGCTAGCCAGCTGCCTCCCGAGGGGCTGTCCCAAGAGGAGGCTGCTGTTGGGAAGGGGAGACGTGTGAAAAAGAGACTACAACTGTCAGGAACAGATTCACACTCACACGTAATCAATAAACTTGATAGAAGATTTATTGAAACATAGTAAGGGATGCTGTCTTACAGATGTCAAAGCTCGAGAATGGGATTTGTTTCCCACACTCTACACTTAAACAGACAGTTTCTCCTGAGATAGTTGTAAAAAGGACAAACGACCCCAATCACCATGACTATTATCTGGCCAAACGGTTCCTGTGAAATTCCAGCCGGAAGGAATGTTCGGCACCTGGGAATAACCTAACATTCTACTATCACTATTCCCTCAGGCTACTGCCATACTAAAGCAACAAAATATGGAGGACCCCCGACATCCTGCCCCACTTCAAAAACAAAAACAAAAACATACAGATATATAAAATACATGGAAAATACCACAGAACAGTAGAAATACAGGAAGACTAAATAGCAAAATAAATGCAGTAGAAAAATCAATCGGGGTGTTGGGGAACATCAGTCGTCGAAGAAGTCAGCGAAGGGGCCCTCTTCAGCAAACTGGAATGAAAAACAGGATGAATAGCTTTGAGGGAAGAAGGGAGATCCAGTTCAAAAGATACATCATTAATAGCCCTTTTCACAGGAAAAGGACCGAGAAAGTGAGGGAAAAGTTTTTTAGATGGGGAGATAGAGGAAATGTTCTTAGAAGAAAGGAAGAGCAAATCACCGGGCTTGTAAGGGGGATTAGGCTGCCGTTTACGGTCAGCGAAACGTTTGTGGGAAGCTTTAGCGGAGGCGAGAGCTCTCGAGACGGATTGCCAAATGCCAGAAAACTTAGTGACCCAAGCAGAAACAGAAGGAGGAGCGGAAGAAGGGGGAGGAGAAGGAAGAAAACCGTAAACAATTTCAAAGGGGGGCTTCCCAGTGGAGGTATGAACTGCAGAGTTAATGGCAAACTCAGCGAAAGGAAGGAGCGAAACCCAATTAGTTTGGTTCTCAGAAACAAAACACCTAAGAAACTGCTCAAGGGATTTGTTAACATGCTCAGATTGGCCATCCGTCTGGGGATGATAAGCACTGCTGAGTTTCTGGGTGACGCCCAAGGTTTTCAGTAGGCAAGTCCAAAACTTGGAAGTGAAAACAGGATCCCTGTCAGAAATGATCACAGAAGGTAATCTGTGAAGTTTCCAGACATGATTGACAAACAAGTCAGCAAGCGGTTCAGCAGAGGGCACACACTTCAGGGGCACAAAATGACATTGTTTGGAAAAATGATCAGTAATAACCCAGATGGCATGAAAACCTTGCGAGGAGGGGAGAGATACGAAAAATCCCAGGCGACGATCAACCAAGGACTAGAAGGAACAGGCAAAGGTTGCAGGAGCCCTTGAGGCTTAGATGTGGGCGATTTAGAAATGTTGCAAGTGGCACACTGTTTAATATAAGTTTGCACAGAGGAGTTCAATCCAGGCCACCAAAAAAGGCAGCGAATCGCGTGCAATGTTTTCAAAAACCCAAAATGTCCAGCGGGTTTGGAATCGTGATGACAATGAAGGACGTGCTCACGGGCAGCAGGGGGAATGTAGATCCTGGTGCCATAGAAGGGGAGATTGTCAACCCAGGCTATTTTGTCCTTGTTAGCCGGGAGCCAGGAATCTGCGTGCGCGGAATGGAGGATAGCATCACGGAGAGCAGAGTCACAGAGAGATGAGGCAGAAAGCCTTGATTTTACCAGGGCATGAGTAGTTACTTGAGAAGCCAGGGAGGAGGCAGGAAATAAAGTTTTTTGGGGGGAGGCAGCAGGGGGTCCCGCAAAACAAGGAAGTCGAGAGAGAGGGTCCCCCAGTTGGTTAGTGCGGCCAGGTTTGAAAACAATTTTAAATCAGAATCTCTGGAAAAACTCAGCCCATCTCGCCTGCTTAGGGGAGAGCTTCTTAGCAGACTGCAAGGCTTGTAAATTCCTGTGATCAGTCCAAACTTCAAAGGGGAGTCGGGCCCCTTCAAACAAATGACGCCAAGAGGATAGCGCAAAATGAATAGCCTTGGCTTCTTTCTCCCAAATAGGCCAATTAGATTGTTGAGGAGAAAAGGCTTGAGTGCTCCTGCGGAGTCATGTTGTAAAAGAACGGCTTGAGTGCTCCTGCGGAGTCATGTTGTAAAAGAACGGCTGCCATAGCAAAATCCAAAGCATCTGTTTGCACAATGAATTGCTTCGTACTGTCAGGGAAAAGGAGTAAAGGCTCAGAAGTAAATTTAGATTTCAATTGTTCAAAAGCTGATTGACATTCAGGGGACCAAGAAAGTCTATGTGGCTTGCTTGCAGCCGAGCCATTAGGTTTCCGTAAAAGGCTAGTGAGCGGAAGCGTTATGGTGGCAAAATCCTCGATAAAGTTCCGGTAGAAGTTCGCAAAGCCAAGAAATTGCTGTAGTTGCTTCAATGTTTTGGGAATGGGCCATTGCAAAATGGAATTAATTTTTGAAGGGTCCATTTTTAGGGAGCAATCTTGAATCCTGTAGCCCAAGTAATCAAAAGTTTGAGTGTCAAATTGGCATTTAGATAGATTAACCACGAGGTTATTATCTATCAGACGTTGAAGCACTTCACGGACCAAAGAGACATGAGATTCCATGGAATCTGCATAAATTAAAATGTCGTCCAAATAAATCAGAACCCCCTGATACAATAAGTCATGAAAAATGGTGTTCAGAAACATTTGAAACACAGATGGCCCAGATTGTAAGCCAAAAGGAAGAACAGTCCATTTAAAGTTACCGAGCAGAGTTGCGAAGGTGGTAAGCCACTCAGAGTCCAGGTCCATTCTAATTCTATGAAAAACCTCTTTAAGATCAAGTTTGGTGAAATGTTTTCCTTGGACAAGATGGTCCAAAACGGTCCGTATCAGGGGGATGGGATAACAGTTGGAAGAGACAACTCGGTTAATAGCAGAGTAGTTAACTATCAGCCTAGGATCAGCGCTGGGTTCTTTTCTGTTTCGGAAGAACACAGGACTCGCCGTGGGGGCTGTGGATGGCTTGATAAAGCCACGAGCCAAGTTCTTATTTAGGAACTTCTTGAGAGCAAGGAGTTTTTGTTGGCTCATGGGGTAAATTTTTGGTTTAGGCAGTGTGGCCCCGTCAGCCAATTCCAGCTTACAGTCAAATTCTGTGGGGGGGGGCAATTTGTCAGCCTCCCTTTCATGGAAAGCCTTTTGTAAGTCTCGGTAGTGTGAAGGTATTTGTTGCAATTCTTCATGAGAAATAGAAAAGTTTGAATCTGAAGAGGAAAGAGTGCCAGCAGTCCAGTTTATTTGGGGGTTATATTTACGAAGTCAATCGATTCCCAAGACCAATTTGAACTGCACCGCCTTGGGAACCAGGAAGCGCATGCTGTAATTGTTTTTGCCCATTTGGAATGAGATGGGCTTTGAAATTTTACCAATTACTCCTCCAGTCATTGAGGTCCCATCCATTTGAGTTAATTTGATGGGGCGTTTCAGGGGCTCATAAAGAATTTTAAGATCCTTGGCCAATTTGGGGTGCAACAAGCTTCTGGAGCAGCCAGAGTCAATTAGTGCCCTATGTACATGCAAAGTCCCATCTCTGCCAGTAAGCGTAACCGTGGTGAAGAAATGGGGAATTTTAGGAGTACTTACAGCTGTTCCCGCTGCCTTCCAGTCATCGCAGCCATTTTCAGAATCTCCGTCTGTGTCAGATGAGGACGAAGAGGTAGTTTCACCGTCGGGAGCGGAGTCTCCTGTCGCTGCTGCAGGGTCCTTTGAAGTGCGCTTAGGCGGTTGCTTGGCAGCCACGGTCTTACGTGGGGGTTCTTTATTCCTGGTGTCTGCTCGATCTCCCTTAGTCCCGGCTGGAGCTTGGTTTTCGAGGCAGGTATTGGCGAGGTGACCCGTTTTGCCACAGTTGAAGCACATGCCCAGACGGAGGCGTTTGTTCCGTTCCTCAGCGTTGAGGAAGGTGGAACGGCAAGGTTGTCATTTTGGCATGTCTTGTCGTTGTCAGGTCAGCTGAACAGTCTGGGTTATGCCTTCCACTTCAGTAGCTAGTCTGACCCAGCCTAGCAAGGTTTGTGGATTGGCCTGCATTAGGCACCCGTGTAGAATATCAGGATTTAGTCCATCTTTGTATAATTCAATAAGGATTTCATCATTCCATGGGACTTTGGTGGCCAGGCTTCTGAATTCACGGGAGTATGTTCCCACATCATTCCTGCCTTGTTTCATTTGTTTTAGTTGATATTTGGTTTTTTCCAGTAGATGAGGGTCTTCAAAGCATTCGCGCAGGTGGTTCATGAAGAGCTGCAGATTTTCAGTTTCGGGGGCGCGGGTGTCATATAGGTTCGCTACCCAGTCAGCTGCCAGTCCTTTCAACCTCTGGCTGAGGTATCGAATTCGGGCCGCATCATCCCGAAACAGATGGCCGTGATCAATCATGAAATTATTTGCCATAGTCATAAAAAAGAGAGTTTCTCCCCCTTCCCGTTGAAGGACGCTTTCAGGTCTCCAACATTTCTGAGTAACGGTGGCGCTGGGGCTTGCCCGGCTGGTTGCTGGGGCGGACCAGCGGCGCCTGCCACTGGGACGGCAGCTCGTGGTTCTCGTCCTGGTGTTCTCCCTGCCTGCGAGGGACGGATGTGCATCTCGTGTAGCATGGTCCTGAGTTCCAGTATCTCCTCATTTTTTTTCTCCAGTTCTGTTTCCATGTGGGTTATCTCCTCCAGAAGGGACAGGTCTTTTGCTGAAGAGTCCCATCTAGCAGCCCTTCTGCGTTGTCTCAGCGACATACGTGGCTTCTCTCCCCAGACCCAGGTTTGACCGCTTGTGGGGGTTTCCATAGCCTCGGTCAGGCATAATTTTGCCTTGGTATCCATGGGCACTTCGATCTCTGCAGCTCCATCAGATTCTGCAGATGCTCTCTCTTCTTCAGTAATTGACTGGTCCATCGCTTTGTGCATTTTTGGAAAAGTTTCTCGAGCTTTCTGTCAGGAACAGATTCACGCTCACACATAATCAATAAACTTGATAGAAGATTTATTGAAACATAGTAAGGGATGCTGTCTTACAGACGTCAAAGCTCGAGAATGGGATTTGTTTCCCACACTCTACACTTAAACAGACAGTTTCTCCTGAGATAGTTGTAAAAAGGACAAACGACCCCAATCACCATGACTGCTATCTGGCCAAACGGTTCCTGTGAAATTCCAGCCGGAAGGAATGTTCGGCACCTGGGAATAACCTAACATTCTACTATCACTATTCCCTCAGGCTACTGCCATACTAAAGCAATAAAATATGGAGGACCCCCGACAACAACTCTATAGCCCATGATTTGGCTTGTCTTGCCTGAAGGGGGGTGGGGTGGAGGGCATCTCTGCTGGGAAGGAGACGCTAACTGCTTGCCTGCTCTGTGCCTTCCAGTGCCCAGGTGGGGACCTCCTTCTGCAGTGCTGGTGAGATTTGTTGCCAGAGGCAAGCATGATACCACATCTGGCACTTGCTGTCTACCACGGGTTCCTTCTGCTGCCTGCCTGTCACCAAGTAGGGGGATTACCTAATAAACGCACATTCCTGCCACCGTGTCTGTCTTCTTCCTGCCCGGCAGCTGAGAGTGGGTGTGACAGGGTGGCCTCAGTCATGGGCGCCTCTCCTGCATTGGCTACTTCTTGTAATGCCCTGTGATTTCCCCAGGGCATGTCTCTCCCCCTCCCTCTGCTAACGGGAAACACGGACCATGCCAGCAGCGAGAGCATGCTGTGCTTATGCCAGTGAGGGTCCACACACGGGTCATGGGGCATCATGTGTTCCATTTTATTCACAGAGGCAAAGGCAGATGCATGCAGAATACATGCTGTGCTTTCATGTTTGGTTACTGGATCCCCTCAGGGGGCCATGCATGCCTGCTGGCTGAGAGAGCATAGGGGGAGGGAGGGCACGGTGTCTTTGTGGCTGCAGCTGGGGGCGGAGATGGCGGGTCAGCCAGAGATCATACTGGTGATGGCATCCCTGGCCCTCTGGCCCTCCCTCAGCCTCCTCTGATCATGTGGTGTGTAGACATAGGCACCTGGGGGGAAGGTGACGGGTGCGGGTGGGGGGAGGTTGGGGTGCAGTGTGTGGCCCTTAGATTCGCAGATGTTGTGCAGGACCACGCATCAGCGATGGCCAGGAGGAAATTAGGCTCGGAGATGGTCAGTGGAGCTGACAGGCAACCCCATCTGACCTTCAGCCTACCAAAGGCACGCTCCACGACATTGCGGCGCTGATGGAATACTCTGTTGTAGGCCAGCTGCTGGGGGTTTAGGCGACCTCTGTAGGGCTTCATGAGCCACTGTCCCAAGGGGTAGGCTCCATCTGCCAAGATGACAGGCCCGACTCACATGCCATGGATGGTGACAGTCGGGTTGCCGGGGATGAATTGCTTGGCCTCCATGGCCTGCCACAGGGCTGAGTGGCAGAAGACATGTGCATCATGGGTGCGACCCGTATACCCCAGCTCAAATATCCAGGAACTGTCCCGAATGATCTGCCAGGCCTTGCAGCAGGATGGAGAAGCTGTCCTTCCTGTTGAGGAACTCCTGTGCCCATCCTTTCGGGGTCCGTACGGGGATATGAGTCCCGTCCACGGCGCCGATACACTGTGGGAATCCCATGGCCTCGAAGCCATCCATGACCTAAGGGTAGGACGGGAAAGTGCCATCAACAGGGGACATCAATGTATTGGGGGCATCGGTGACACCACTGGGACGTTGCATGGCTCGGAGAGGCGGGGACTGTCTAGCAGATAGAACCGCTGCCCCCCTGACTGGTGTTGCCCGACCACCAGCCCCAGCTATGCGTTCCTAGTGGCAACGTGCCATCTGGGCTGTGGGGAAGGGAGAGAGCATGCTCCACGGCTGTACGTGACATGGCAGTCGGCAGATGGTTGTGCTTCCTGTTGCACAGCCGCTACTGCTGAGTGGACTCACTGTGCGGTGGTTGCGCAGGCGGACGATGGTGCCCAGCAGGATATGTTCTATGGTGAGGCAGACTTCCACCCCAATCTCTGCCACCATTGAGATTCTGAGTCCAAAGGTGCTGACGGTCTTCTTGTAGATTAGGGGAGTGGTGAGCCACCAGATTGCGTTGGCGACCCGCTCCTCTACAGAGATGGACACCCTCATGACGGTGGTGGTGTGCTATAGGTGCGGACGCAGATGTTCCATGATCTCAAAGAGGGTGGCCCGTCATTCTGAAGTGGTACAGCCACATTTCGTCATCCCAGGTTGCCAACACTTCCCGGAGCCACCAGTCCCGTTGGACACGGGTCCTGACCCGCCATCTCCATGGGTGCGGAAGGGTTCCCAGCCAGGCATGCATAGTGACGTGGGGATCAGCTGGCTGTTCCCTGTCGGTTGCTATGGAGGCAGTGGTGGCCATGGCTACTCGAGTGCAGATGGCGGCAGCCGCCTCCACGACGGCTCTCCTGCCCCGCCACCGCTGTCATGCCCTCCAGGCTCGCAGGACAGTCAAGTTGTTCATATACAGCTGTATTGCCAGTGTCCCGAGGAGCTCTGCCAGGTCAGGCTCCATGGCGGGTCATGGGTGTGGTGGAGAGGGCTGCAGCTCCAGCTGTGTCACAGCTGCAATCTGTCCAGCCATTCTCCGCCTTTTCCAGGGCAGCCTGTTACGGGGGTGAGCCCTGCTACTGGTCTGCCCTTGGGGCTGCTGCGATGGTCTGTTGGCAGGATCTATCGTGCTAACGTTAGCACAATAGGCCGGAAAAAAAATAAAAAAAGAAAACCCACCGACCAATTAGGGCCGGTGGGTGGGGACAAGGCGGGACCTGGGCGTGGCCCATGACACCGACATGCGGAAGAGGCACTGGGTGGGGACTGGTGCTCTCTCACAAATGCCCTGCTGTGTGCGGAGTGCAAGGGGCTCTCTTGCAATGTTTGTGATAGCGTGAGGACTCTAGCTCATTGCGCTAACGAGCTAACATGCGAAAAGGGTCTGAGTTTCTTCCCTACCATCTCCAGCTTCTTCATGAGAAAAGGTGTCGTATCACCCATTTCCCCAGAAAATCCTTATTTCTAATTCTTCCGTTAGCTGTGTGGTTGTGGTGTCTGTACTGTTTGTTTGTCTTTTAATAAAAACATCATTTTTGCTATTTTATAAGCTGTCTGACTGCTTGACTGACCTGACCCCGTAGACATTGGGTTGCAAGATCCCTGCTAAGTTATCCTGCCTCTTGCTAGCTTTAGTGAGTGCTCCAGCTAATTTCCCCAACTTTGTGTTTGTGTTTTGGTTATTTGGGCACCCCTCCTGGGACCCCCAGAGGACAGGGTAACAGTGGCATGTGGATGTTCTCTAATTGTGATTCCCTAACTCACACCATGATAGACTCAGAGATAGGGAGTGATCCTAAGACACTCACATGCCAGGCCCTAGAGATCTACAGCAGATCACGGATGGTGAACCAAGCTTGTGGCTCTATTGCAGTGGCTGTCAGACACGGACCAAGACACAAAAGGGAGAAGATCCCAACCCATCACATTGATCCTCATTCATATATGTCACACAAAAGTCTAACTGGAATCTTTACAGGTTTCCCTACATCTGCTTTCCTGAAATGTGTGCATCAACTTAGGACTCAGGGGGTACAGGGTGTTGCCCATGTTAGTCCACCATCTTGTTATCCCCAAACATGAGTGACTCAGATGTCCACCTGCAATAGCAATACCTCTGTGAAACACTGGGAAATATTAGCTTAATGGGGTGGCCTGAAAAGGGGGGTAACATTACAAGATCTTTGACACCTATGTTTACCAGTACTAGTGCAGGGAAGAACCAGCCAGAGAGCCGAAGTAAGCTCATTTGTTTTACTGGGGAAACTGCAATCACACACACAAGATCCCAGCAGTCTCACAATCACACAAGGTTAACTGAAAGAAAAGGGAGGAAAGTTTTGGATTGCAAGATTTTAGGGCAAAGTGGGTAATATTTATCTATCCAGAGAGATAGGTAAATATCTATCTCTCTACAAAGAGAGATACTTTGTCTCTACAAAGCAATGTGGCCCAGACTAAGAGTCTGAGGGTAGTACCCGAATTGGAATCAGAGCAGCAGAGTGACAGCCTATGTCCAGAGTACAATGAGCTATCAGGCTCAGAGCCAGTGTTTAAATACTCTTTTTCTGCCCTGAGAGGGTGGGTGTTAATGGCTCCCTGGCAGAGTGGACAATGGAGTGCAGAATGAGCTAATGGCCTTAGCATTAGGTGACAAAGGACTGATGCTAATCATGATAGCTCCTTAGTGGTGGAACTGATGAAGGAACAAATGGAGAGCTTCAGTGGATGGAGGAAGTGGGATGAAGAGAATCAGTTGTTCCATAGAAGCAGTTTCAGGTACTATTGTTTCCAAAGGTCAAGTCATTGAGGGCCATCTGCAAGTCCTTTATCACTGGAGTTTCCATGACTATAGCCATGTCCTGAGGTCCCAGTCTAACCAAATTTTGCCAGGCACATGTGCAGCCAGTTACTCTTTGCCAGCAGACTTTCCAGCAATAGCAGGGTATAATTTATGTTTTATGCCAATTAAATATTTGCCAATTAAACCATATCATGGAGGTGGGGTATATGGCCTGGTAACACTTTCTATGGCACTGTGAAGCCCTACACACAGAAAGAATTAGCAAATCAATAAAATACAAGATTTGTGTAAATTGCAAACAAACAAACAAATAAAACAAAACAAAAAATAGAATTGAAAGACGGAGGAAAAAATTCAAATCAGGAAATCTGCTCTGCAATATTGATCCTATTTTAGGGAAATTAGAGATTATGGGGGAATCTGTGTGTCTTTGAGAAAGATTGATTGAGACAGCTCCTGGTGTACAATTTTAGAATGGATGTCAGTGGTATAGCTAGAGCGTTTGCCATGCGGGTCCCTGAGTTTGCCGTCCCTTCTCAATACACACCAAAAGTACTACAAAAAGTCAAAATGATGTATAGCAAAATAAATTAAAACACTGTGTTCATTTTTGAAGTTAAACTTTAATTCCAATATTCTAAAATGTTGTTTTTCTCCCTTTTGTGTTAGCAAAATTGTCAGTGATGTTGTCAAAGTCTATTTCATTGCTCAGTTGCTGTTCTGTAGACAGTATGGTGAGATTTCTTAAATACAAGATATTCATTGTAGATCTTAGATAATTCTTAATCAATTTTACTTCACCACAAAAGAAAAGATTGCAGACTGTCCAGATTATATTGCAACTGGAATCTAACTCAGCTATGACCCACTTGGGGATTGCAGTGTAGTGTTTCTGGAGTGATAGGTAGTGATCTCATATAACTTCCTGTTTAATTTTCCACCCCCACCCCCCAAATCTTTTTCTAATGTTTTTGGGCATTGTGGAGGCCCACTTAACCCCAACTACTACTTTTTTTAAAGCAATTTGGATAATTTTCAGACATTTTGGAGCATATTTTAATCTTCATTCCTTGGGGGGAAATTTGGAGGGTCTGGTGGCTTGTGGAGCACAAAAATAGAGCAAGGAGTATATGTGGCCCTCCCTTCCCCACTCCTGCATTAATTAGTGCCAGAAAAAAACATTAATTACAAGCAACCAGTAACTTTGTGATTACTTTGTATGTAGCTAATTGTATGTGGTTTACAAATCAGCTATTTGTATCTTTTGTGACTGTAAGTATTTCTTTGGAACTACTTATTCCTAGAAAACCCTGTGATAAGTTTGCCTTAGGATCTCCATAAGTCAGAAACAACCTAAGGGCACACAACAACAACAACAACAAGGGCACACAACAACAACTACACTCAGAGAGGGGCAGGAGAAAGAAAACTATCTTGCTGACCAAGGCCATTTCCGCACGAGACTGTTATACTGCTATGATTCCACTTTCAACATCCTATGGAATCCTGGGGTTTGCCGTTTAGGGAGGGGCCAACCACGTTTCCCAAGCAATTCTCCAAGATGGTGGAGAAACAGATGTTTTCCCCTGTGAAGGGATCCATGACTTAAATCCAGGAAGCCAGGTTGAGAGCATCTGAGTAAGAAGGGAGTTTAAGAATTAATTAAGAATTAAGGGAGTGAGAAACAATAGGGATGTGATTGTGGGCGTTTACTACAGATCTCCAAGCCAGCCTGCTGCTTTTCTGCTGACACAGGACCAAAGGCAGCTTGCAACAATTTAAAACAAAGTTCTTTATCCTGAGCCAAATCACTGGTCTTATCAAGGTCTACTGGTAAAGTGGGGAGGAGAGATGCAAACAAATTGAAAGAACTGAAAAGAGTGGTGAAGTGTGTCCTACAGTTCAAAAATTAACTTTGGAAAGTACTCTAATGAAGTGAAATAACAAGGAAATGGAAAACAAGAAAGAGAAAATAAGAAAATGATAAAACAAATAGAGAAGAGAACTCTATCTTCTACCCATGATCCCAGTTCCAGTTTACCAGTGACACTGATGAAATTTTCAGTGAAAAAGAACTTCATGAAGGACCGACATAATACTGCTGTTGTTCTATCACACATTGGCCTCCATCCAACCTCCCCTTAGCATAGCAAATATACCTGCATGTGGATATATGCCATGGCAGCATTGCACAACTGCCAAGCAGAATAACATCATTGCACAGCACACATAGATATATGGGCTTGCTGCACAACCCTGCTTCATATAGTGTCCAATCCATTGTGCATAATGCACAATGTGCAAGGGCCGTGGAGGGAAACGGGCAGTGGCACAAGGGCCCATAGCCCAGCCCACAGGAGAATAAACTGCAAGAAAAACATGAGCGATGAACAAAGGGAAAAGGCTTTTTAGGGCACAAGGAACATGGGGAAATAGTAGACATGTAGTAAAGGAAAACCTCGCTGTTCTAATGGAACTCAATTCTCCAAGGCTGGATGAGTTGTATTGTACTAAGGAAATTGTAGTACTAAAGGAATTTGTAGGTGTAATCTCAGAGTCAGTGTCAACAACGTTTGAGAATTCTTGATGGACAAAAGAGGTTGCAGCAGATTGGAAGAGAACAAATGTTGTCCCTATCTTCAAAACAAGAGGACCCAAGCAACTATTGATCAGTCAGCTTGACAATGACACCAGGAAAAGTTCTGGAACAGATAATTAAACAGTTAGTATGTGTGCTCTTTAAAAGGAATGCTGTGATTACTAAGATGGGCTTGTCAAAAATGAAGTCATGCCAAACTGACCTAAGAGTTACAAGCTAAGCAGATCAAGGGAGTGCTGTGGATGTAATATATATTGGGCCATTTCTGCACTAGACTGTTATAGTGCTATTATTCCACTTTCAACATTCTATGGAATCCTTGGGTTTTCAGTTTAGGGAGGGGCCTTTGAGGCAAGCTGGTGAAATGTGGACTAGACAGTGTTACAGTTAGGTGGATCTGTGATTGGCTGACAGACAGAACCCAGAACCCAACTGTTACCCTGTTCTCTGTGGGTCCTGGGAGGGGCGCCCAAATAACCAAACAGAAACACATGATGGGGAAATTAACTGGAGCACTCTCTTAAGCTAGCGAGAGGTAGGGTAACTTAGCAGGGATCTTGCAACCCAATGTCTACTGGGTCAGGTCAGAAGAGCCGTCAGACAGTTTTAAAATAGCAAAAATGATATCTTTTTTAAAGGACAAACAACAGAAAATACACCACAAGCACACAGCTAACTAAGAAATTAGAAATGAGAGTTTTCAGGGGAAATGGGTGATACAACACCTTATCCCGTAGTCCTGGAGAAAAGCGGAGGATTGCAGGGAAGAAAACTCAGCGCAGGTCACTGTGGGGATGACTCTCTGGGCACAGCAGCAGCAGGGCTGGATGGAACTCAGGAGCAATCCAAATGGGTCGAGAGGTCCAGACGGGGCGATCGATCGATCCGAGGGGGTCTCGGAATCGGAGTTTTTATAGGGTGGATTGTGCCTACTGGCCAGGTCGTACTCGGTGAGAACAATGTGACTTTGGAGCAGGACAAAGCTTTGGCAAAGGTCAAGTTTAACATGATGGGCTTAGCGCAGGTTTAACAATAGTGTAGCCAGTATGCAAATGGATTGGCATTTTAAGGGCATCGGCTCGAGGCCGAACGTCTTTGTGTAGAGTCGCGCTTAAGCAATGAGTGTTTGCAAGAGAGGTCCCTGAAGCAACGGAGTGGTGTTAATCTGCCTGCCAAAGTGGGAGTTGGAATGCCCAGCTCCTGTGTATGTGCCTGTGTACGTGCCTCGCAAACACGTGGAGTGGGGTGGCAGAGAAAGGACAAATGAAGGCTAGATGTTTTTGATATCAAAAAGAGATATCTAGTGCTATCACCGGGTAGGCCTGGACTGTAGTAACACAACTGTTGCTCTTCATCATTCAGAATTCCTCAGCATTCTGTTTTGGGTCAGTGTTGTTTAACATCTTTATAAATGACTTAGATAATGCAATAGAAGCCACGATTAACAATGACACCAAATTTGGGGAGTAGTTAATACCCCAGAGGACAGGAAGAGAATTCAAAGCAACCTGAACAGATTGGAGAGATGGGTCAAAAAGAACAAAATATATTTGAACAGGGATGTATAAAGGCCCTCCATCTAGGCAAGAACAACAAAATGCATAATTATAGGATGGGTGCCATCTTGCTTGAAAGGAGTTTATGTGAAAGGTATCTAGGAGGTCTTAGTAGACCTCAAGTTAAACATGAATCAACAGTGTGATGCAGCAACCCCCACCACCCAAAAGCCAACACAATTCTGCCTGCGTCTGCAAGAGATTAATGTCCAGATCAAGGGAAATTGTAGTCACACTGTATAACTTCGGTCTGATCTCTCCTGGAACACTATGTCCAGTTCTGGGCACTCCCATGCATCATTAACGCCATTCTATTCAAGCTTTTCTGATCATGGCATCTCACCTAGTATTCCCCTAAGCTTCCTGAAATCAGCTGTCTCAAAGTCCAGAGTGTCTCATTATATTTGGCTTCACCTGTCCTCTGTATAAAAAGAATCCCAAGAGGACATGGTCAATCCCACCCAAGGATCACATATTGACCAGTTCATCTCTGTTGGGTAGGATCAAATCTAAAATAGCTAAGCTCCATGTTGCTTACTTCACCTTTAGTACAATGAAATTGTCTACAGGGGCAGTAAGGAATTTTGGGGGCATTACATTTTTAGCAGAATTTGACTTCCAGAAAATATCAAGGTGGCTGAAGTCTCACATTACCTACCATATCTTTCATTTTGGAATGTTTGGTCATTCTTTGTAGGAAGGCATAATCCAAATCCTCATTCTGGGTTGGTGGCTTATAGTAGACTTTCACAATGAGGTCATAGTTGCTTCTAGTCTCTTTAATTTTTACACTAATTCTCTCAACCTGTTTTCCATACTGTAAGTTCTGGAACTCCTTATCACACATTCTCTTTCTCTTCCTTTGTTTCCCCCAGTCTTATAACTCCATTCCAGGTATCCTTTCCCATTCTCAGGTAACCCACTCTCCTTGTCACACTAATCTCCCTCTGTTACAGCAGTCTCTATCTGTTACTACAGTTATGATATGTCCGGTGAGAGCACTAGATATCCTTTTGATATTAAATAATTTGGCCTTTGCTTGACCTTTCTCTGCAACCCTTCTCCATGTGTTTGCAGAGGTCCACCGGACAAGCACGTGCTAGGCGCGGCTGTTAATGGTTGTAAATTCCAAACCTCATTTAGGCAGGCAACTTAAGCCTCTCTGATGCTTCAGGGAAAAGCTTCTTGCAAACCGGCCTTGCTCAGCGCGAATCTATACAAAAGATGCACGGCCGAGTGCCGAGCCATTCCTTTATGTTGGGCCATTAGCATACTGGCCACACTATTGTCACCCAGTGCTAAGCTCATCATGCAAAACCTGACCTTTTTCAGCTACAAATTCTCTTTGTTCTCACAGAGCATGGCATGACCTGTAGGTAAAATCCACCCTATAAAAGGTCCCCTTTTCCAAGTCCTCCTTGGACTGCTTGGACTACTTTGGACTTCCATCCCGCCTTGCTGTCGGTATGTCCAGTGAGCTCCCCTCAGCGAACCACGCTGAGCTTTCTTCCCCTCAACCTCCGCTTCTCTCCAGGACTACGAGACCAGGTGTTGTATTACTCATTCCCCAAAGCTCTCTGTTTCTATTTCTTAGTTAGCTAATGTATGTCGTGTCTTTCGTGTTGTTTGTCCTCAATAAATGTTATTTTTGTTACTTTAAAACTTGTCTGACTACGCTCTCTGACCTGAAGCCATAGACATAGGGTAAAAGATCCTAGCTAAAGTTACCGTGCCTCTCATTAGCTTAAGAGAGTGCTTGAGACTAATTTTCCCCATCTTGTGTTTTTATTTGGTTATTTGGGCACCCCTCCCGGGACCCCCAACATACATGGTAACATATCATCTCTTTTCCCCACTTTCTCTTTTTCTGACACTCTTTCTTCCTCTCTATGTCTCCCAGTTCTCTTTGTGACCCCGTTCCCTCCCTCCATTCTCCCTGTTACCCCATTCTCATAGAATCATAGGATCATAGAATTGGGAGAGACCACAGGGACCATCCAGTCCAACCCCCGCCATGCAGGAACACACATCAAAGCATTCCCAACAGATGGCCATCCTGTCTCTGCTTAAAAACCTCCAAAGAAGGAGACTCCACCACACTCTGAGGCAGCGTATTCCACTGCCAGACAGCTCTGATGGTCAGAAAGTTCTTCCTGGGGTTCAAGTGCAATCTCCTTTCCTGCAGCTTGAATCCATTGCCTCTTGTCCTGATCTCTGGAGCAGTGGAAAACAAGCCCACTTCCTCCTCAACATGACATCCCTTCACATACTTAAACATGGCTATCGTGTCCCCTCTCACCTTCTCTTCTGTAGACTAAACATACCCAGCTCCCTAAGCCGTTCCTCCTAAGGCATGGCTTCCAGACCCTTCACCATTTTGGTCGCCCTCCACTGGACACACTCCAGTTTGTTGATATCCTTCTTGAATTGAGGTGCCCAGAACTGGACACAGTATTCCTAATGAGGTCTAACCAATGTAGAATAGAGTGGTACCATTACCTCCCTCGATCTGGACACCATACTCCCATTGATGCAACCAAGAATCACATTGGCTTTCTTGGCTGCTGCATTGCACCGCTCACTCATGTTTTACTTGTGATCTACCAGGACTCCTAGATCCCTGTTACTGCAGTCCAGGCCTACCCAGGGATAGCACTCAATATCATTTTGATATCAAACCATTCGACTTTCCTCTGCCACCCCGCTCCACGTGTTTGCGAGGCCTCCGAACAAACACGTAAACAGGCCCGGCCGATAATTGCTGGACATTCCATTCTCCACCCAAGCAGGCCAGACACAGCCAGTTCGTCGCTTCAGGGACCTCTCCGGCAAACACCTCATTGCTTATGCGCGATACTAACAAAGGCTCCCTGCCCCGAGCAGGTAGCCTCACAAAGCTGTACTAAGCGCTCCACATTTGCATACTGACTACACTATTGTTAATTTGGCTCTAAGCCAATCATGCTAAACTCTGACCTTTCGAATGCTTTGTCCCGCTCCTAAATCACATTGTTCTCACTGAGTAAGGTACGGCCTGCAGTCACAATTCACCCTATAAAACCCCTGGTTCCGAGACCTTCCTCGGATTGCTCTGGACTTCCATCCCGCCTTGCTGCCACTGTGTTTGGCGAGCCTTCCCCTCAGTCCCACATACTGAGACTCCATACCACCGAACTCTATCTTCAAACCTCTCCAGAACTACAAGACAGGTGTCGCATCACCCATTTCCCTCTGAAAATCCCTATTTCAAATCAATCTTTGATTCCCCTAGTTATCTGTGTGCCTGTGGTGTCTTTAATGTCTGTCTGTATTTAATAAAACATCATTTTTATTACTTTAAACCGTCTGACTGCTTGACTGATCTGACCCTGCAGATGCTGGGTTGCAAGATCCTGCTAAGTTACCCTGCCTCTTGCTAGCTCTAGTGAGTGCTCCAGCTAATTTTCCCCAAAGTTGTGTCGTTGTTTGGTTATTTAGGTGTCCCTCCCGGGACCCCCAGAGATCAGGTAACATCCCTTTTACTCGTACTATTATTCAGCAACATGTCTCCCATTCTCTATGTATCCTCTCACTTTTCAGTCTCATTCTCTGTCTTATCTGTGTCTTTCATCTCTCCATCTGCCTGTTTCCCTCCCCTCTCTCAGATTGCTGAGCTCATCTACAAGAAAAAGTGAAGAAGTGGAGGTACCCCACTAGGAAGTTCTTCTGGGGAAGTCCCGTTGGAGCTTTTGGTGCTATTTTGCTGGCATGCAGGTGTCTTTGGTTGTCACCTTGATTAGCATGTCTGTTTTCATGTGACACACAGATTCTTTCATGCATCATGACTTTTCAACTCTGGTCCTTTTTAAAATGATTGTTTGCATTCCAAATTATTGCCACTGAGATTATGACATTCTCCCTTCTCTATCCATGGGCAAATTGACATGAAGTTGTCAAAGAAGCGAGAGGCTGGATCAGGACAACCCAACCATCCTGCTCCCTCTTACTATCCAGGATCACTAGCAATAAGATGCTGTGAAAGCTGTGGTGGCAAGAACATGTCTTTCATAGCTAGGAAAGTCATGCCTAATGATCTGATGTCAGACTTGGACTAAGAGCTGATCCATTTTAACACAAGACAGTTAGATTCTAATGATATAGTTTTTCTAGAAAGGAATTTTCTGCCTTCCACTGCCTCTGAGGGCAAGCAGGAATGCAGGCAAGTCATCTCTGAATCCAGATGAATGAGTCCTCATAGGTGTGGTTTCCTACTCTAAGGCAAACAGCTGACTCTCATTTAATTTGATGCAGCAGCTTCACAGACAATGAGCTATAGTCTCAGAACTCCCCTTTTAGCATCAAGTTCACTGGGTATATCTTCGGCAAGCTTCAGCACCACCACCACCCATTTGTGATATGATGTTTAAATGAGTGGCCTTCATTTCAAGGGTCTTGATAGAGTTCCTAAGGCAATTATATCAAAGGCTGTCCGCACCACATAATGCCAGAGATGCAGCCTCAAGTAAGTTCCACATTGATCTGAGTCAGACATATTTTTGGGTACATATCAGTACAGACTAGATCATACTGTCAACTTGATCAACAATTGTGGGTACATTTCGGATAAGGGAAAAGCTAGAGTATGAACCAGGCTAAAGGGCATGCTGGAAGTCATTTCTGTGATTGTGGCTTCTGGGAAAAGTTCATGTACATTCACTGGAAATGACTGCCATGGAAATGGAGAAATCTGGCAACATGAACCATTGCCAGGTTGTCGTGAAATTCCTTTGAAAGTCTCTGATAAGATTGTTGTGTGTCTTCCCAATGCTTTGCCATGGCAGGAAACCCAAGATGACAATAACATCACCACCACCACCACCACCACCACCATCATTTGAATTACATGATTACAGTTGAAATAATGGCAATGACAAAGGCAGCAACAAGAAAGGAAAGAAGGGACAGAAGAGGAGGCTGTAAGGTGGTGGCAGTACCAGAGAGGCAATGAAGAAGTGGTGCAGAACTAGAAGAAGACAGCACCTGCATGAAGAATGAGACAGCAGCACAATGGGAGCATTGTTGGGGTGGCAGTGGTCACCCATGGGGCTCTGTGAGCCATCTTGTTACCTGAACAATTTGTGAACAGGTCTTTTGAGGGCTACTGAGCTGATCATCACTTGTTGTAAAGAACTTGTTCACAAACACCCCTTTTAAGGCCTTCAACTGTAAGCAAGACTATGGTCACAAAGGAGTCTTAGGCCTTCAAGGAGACAAGTAGAGCACACACACACACACACATGTTTAGCAGGAAACACAATTGGAGGACAACCAGGTAATTTTGAGGATAGTCAGCTAACTGGCAGGCTTTACCAGATAAGAAGGCTCTGTAATGGGGCAGCCAATTTTTATTTAGTTCTGCTAGCCTTATGGGCCAGCATGGGAAAACAGACTAGCCTGTTTACAACCTTGACATGGGCAGTTAACAGAGGACTAGGGATTATTTGGGGAACTTGAAACTACATGACTCCTTTTGATAGGGCTAAGCTGTCCATACACTTAACTTGTGTAATAGTAATGATGAAGTTAAGGCAAATCTATCAAAGGGTTTTCTTGGCAAGATTTGTTTAGAGGATGTTTGTCATTGCCTTCCTCTAAAACTGAGAGAGTGTGATTTGTCCAAGGTCACCCACTGGGTTTCCATGGCCAAGCAGAGATTCAAATCTTGGTCTCCAGAGTCATTATCCAAAACTCAAACCACTATATCATGCTGGCTCTCATTGGAACTGGTAGGTTCAACAAAAATGTTGGAAGGATCTCTTTATGGGACTTTGGGCATGCGGGCAGCAGAAGTCATACCCAATTCAGGGGGCATTTGATTTGCCCCACACCCCTTTTACAGCCCTGCACACACCCCAAGAGTGATATGGTTTAATTGGCAAATAGTATATGATTAGCAACTACATTAATTGGCAATGATGTAAAATGGAACCTAAGGTGACTGGAAGTTTACATTTTAAATTCTCTAGCTGGTTCTTTCCTGCAAGACCCCATAAACATTGATGGAAAGATCTTGATAAGTTACTCCCTTCTGACAGGCCTCCTAATTTTGAGCTAATTAATTCCCCTCTGTCACAAGGAGGTACTAGCATCATGGGTGGATCCCTGAGTCACCCATGTTGAAGTAGCACCCCAAATGACAGGGGAATTATGTAGCAGTGTCTGCCCATGTGGAATCCCACAGTTATCGTCCATGATTTCACACTTCTGGAGAGCCGTTCATGAGCTCATCAAGCAATAGTCAGGTTGACCAATGCCATGACAACATCAATCTTATTATGCAGCTGTAACTAATAAAAATTGTGGCTTTATCTCCTCTACTCTTGTGTCTTGGTGTATTCTTTGGGTTTTACAGTGGTACAAGAAGTGTCCCCTTGGATCCATAAATGGCTACTTTGCCAAGATAAAATGTATTAGTTTTACTAGTTGTGCCTCACATTACATGGTGGTGGTGGTGGTGATGGGAGAACAAGAACAGATTTAAATACGACAACCAATTGGACATATAACACCAGTTTTAAAAAGAGAAATCTCAAGAGTCAACAATCACTGAGTTGGAAGGTATCCAGTGAGGGCATCTAGACTACCATGTCTCCAAACTTTATAATATTTATGAAACCATGTGGAAAATACCTAAAAGCACCTGAAATTTCCCTGTGAATACTAAGCCAGATGTTTTTCAGGTTCAGTTTTGCATTAAATTAGTGATGAGGGCTGGCTTTTACATCCATAAACCTACCATTTTTGTTGTGGCTACTGTTTGGAATTGTTTACATAACAGTCAGTTAGTCAGGGAGAGTACCATATACTGAATGTATTGACATCATACTTTTAAAAAATTATTTATGCAACATAGCAAATATAGCACACCAAATTTAGTCATGTGATAATGTCACTGAAATAATTTAAAGTATTTTAATGTGAGGGAAATCGTGTATATATCATAGTGACAACAACTGGCCTCTCAATAATTATTCTAAGCATTGAACAAAACTGAAGAGAGAGAAAAAAGGCAGTAGAAGTTGCTGAACCACCTAAAGTTTTCACACTTCCCTCTGCTGTATTTGGGGGCTGAAAGTTTTCATTAAATTATCACCCTCTTTGCTCATTACTTATTTCAATCTTCTGGGTGTTGGATGTGAATAGTACTCTCATACTGAAAATGATTGCTTAAAGCTTTGTATCCCAGCATTCAATTTCCCTCTTCTGTATTTCAAAATTTCTGCTGAGTCTGAACATTTCCTAGAAGATGCTTTCTGTGGCCCTTTTCACATGGCGTTTTTAAAGCGCTTTAGGCACACTCCCTCTCCCCTTCAGGAGCCGCCGTA
Source organism: Ctenosaura bakeri (assembly GCA_948474755.1). Taxonomy (NCBI): domain Eukaryota; kingdom Metazoa; phylum Chordata; class Lepidosauria; order Squamata; family Iguanidae; genus Ctenosaura; species Ctenosaura bakeri. The sequence continues at coordinate 45,973 of CAOLHI010004972.1, read as the reverse complement.
CTGCATGATGTTCCAGCCAACCAGGTACTATCACAGCCAGAGGTAGTGCTGATGTCACGTTTTTTCATTTTTACCTGAAAGGCGAAAATAACCTTCTTTTCACACATCAGTCACGTGACCAGAGGTCATGCAGAGCCATCATCAGGTGTGCTTCCGGGAAGGACCCGGGAGTGGGTGGGGTGTGGGCAGTTCCTGCTGCCTGTCCGTCATGCACCAACTCCCAGGGGAAGCTCTGCCCAGCAGCAGGGCAGCTGCTGCCCCCGTCACGGCAGGAAACACTGCAAGACACATTGCCATGAAAGGCCACCCCAGGGTTGCATTGCCAATCACAGTCGAGAGAACAGCAGCCCCCAGGGTCTGGCTGACTGGCAATTTTTTTAAAAAAAATCAGTGGTATTGTTAGCACATTAGCAGGTTACCACTGTAGCACAAAGCAGTGTGCCCTGAGGGCTGACGGCCAGCCTAGTTCCTACAGCAAAGCGAAAACCCCACCCCCGCCATTCTCATGACCATCATCCAAACAGCCAAACACCTCCAACCTCGCTAAACATGGTGGACATGTCAGGGAGGCCAGCCAACACTCCCAGTACATATGTCCTCAATGAGAAATGCAGGGACCCACACGTCAGCAGGATGAATGGACTGCACACACACGGGGTGGGTAACATCTGGCTGGCAAACACAGCATGTGAAAGGCACCCCGGGGACTTAGCAGTCTACAGGGTGGAAGGAACGCCATACTGCGTGGGGAGCAGCAGCTGAAAAGGCCACTGTGAGTCTGTGAGTCTGGACAGGACCCACAGGATCGTATCATACACACCTAGGACTGTAGTGGCACCACTTCAGTCTGTCGTGGGGACACCTCACCAGGATATCATGTGCAGTTCAGGGTCACCGGAAAGCAAGAATGACAGTGTACACACTGGAACATGTGCAGAGCTGGGAGACAGAACGGATAAATGGCCCAGAAAACCATGGGCCCCTGAGAGGATAGCCTCAGGAAGCCTGGGACTTCTAGCCTGATGGAAACCAGGTTGACAGCAGACAGCAGAGCCATGCCAGCAGATTTCAGGGGACATCACAGTGTACATGAAACTAACCCTTTTCCCACTGGTGCAGAGACCTGGACTTGGCACAATAGAGCCAAATGTCAGGCAAACAGATTGCGACCAAAGCTCAGGGAGAATCCCCAGAGGGAACGCCCTTCTGACGATGCAATGTGCTGTCTGCCAATGTGGTGGACCCTTTTCCAGAGCAGTGCAAACAGAGCCTGGATGGTCCCCCAGCAGGAGTCATCATGCACAGCAGGAGGTTGCACTCTGTGGCCAGTGTGCACCCTCTCAGCCATAGGATGCAAAATCCCATGACCCCAGGAGCCCAGCCCACCTTCCCAGCACAGCAGACAGTAGCTGTGCATTGGAAAAATAAGAAGCATTTCCCCTCCCCCCATCTTGTTCTTAGAGGAAGTGGGCATAGCTAGCATAGGGGTCCCTTACTCCTTTGCATGCCAAAGCTCCACCATTTGCTGTTCTGTCATTCCATCGTATGAGCACCACTTCTTTTGGTATTCAGGCAAGTAGATCATGTGCCCCAAGACACTTGCTTGGGCCATAGGTGTTAGAAGTAAAAGAGACCCCTCTGCAACTCTCTCTTCTTCTCCTCCGTTGTTGCCTCCCCCTTCCTCCTCTCTGACCATGCTTCGTACGTGCATCAGAAGATGGTGAGGGAAGAATGAAGCTACCACTATTGAGTAGCTATAGTTAGGATGTACACTCCCCAACACCCTGGAGCCGCCTGCATTCATTGCTGTGCTTCACACAGTTCCTGGGGGAGATCAGGTGAATGGAATGAAAAGTTGACATCAACAAAAGTGGATTTCTGTGGCCCACTTAATCTCAGAGCTTGGAAAAGTTAATTTTTTTGGACAATGACTTCCAGAATCACAGAATGACATGACACTTGGCCATTATTACCAAAAAGTAGAATTGTCAAATTTTGCATAATTGCCCAACTTCCCCTGGCTGCTACATGCACTATGTAAATTATTTTAACCAGTTTTAAGTTGATACAGCTATTGATGAACTATTCAATGTATTTTTGGTCTGTTAAAATCAGTGTTACTATTTATTGTTTTTAATTGGTTTTATTGTAAGCCACTGAAAGATCTCCAGATAACTTCCGGTTACATGGCGTGTGTGAGCAGCAGCTTGGATTGAAGCTGCGCAATTGTACAGCTCCGAACTGTCACCCGCTGGATTCCAGCCACTTTTTTAAACACCTAAAAGTGGCTAGACATCCCCCCGGTAAGGGGGGTGCGGAAGAGGTCTGAAGGGGACCCCGTAACTGGTGCGTGGCTCTACCTGAAGGGGAAGAGTGGGGAACACCAAAGGATCGTAGGACCACAACGGAGCCAGTGAGATCGCCGCAAGAGCGGCACAAGTGCCGCCGCCGCCTTTTAAAAGAAGAGGCCTTTTTTTAATGAAATTACGGTAAGCTATCTGATCTAGGATTTGATTTTAAATATATCACATCTGGATTTGACTTGCAATGGTGTGCAGGAGTGGAGAATGAAAGGACCCAGACACGAATTGAGTACATACTGGCTGTGAGTTTGTCTTAAAGGTGCAGCTGTTTATTTTTGAAGAGACTGCCAAATGCCTTTTCTGCTTTTTTTTATTAGCGATTGGAGCTTTTCAAGGTTAATGAAAACTTGACTTGTTTGAAGAGAGACTTAATGGACTGGATTGTACTAAGAAATAGTCAGATTTGAGACTGTAGAAGCTGCGTGGATTAAAGGGTAAGACTCTTTGGATTTCTTAAGGAATTTTCCCTGTGTTTTGGAATTACTCTTGAAGGTCAAGTACTTGGAAGAGAGCTGAATTTGAATAGTGGAACTTTGAGGCAGGAGACAAACTTTTTCTGGGATTATAGTTTTCTGTTTTCTGTTTTTTTTCCTGATTGGGGATGGACTAAACCCATTGGAATATTGAATTTAGTTAATTTTTTTCTCTATCATTTTACTTTGGACTGTGTGGATTAAAGGATAAGACTGTTTCAATTTTTTAAGGAACTTTCTTTGCTTTGGAATTATTCCTGAAGGGCAAAGACTTGGAAGAGAGCGGTAGTTTTTTGTTTATGATTTTTTCCCAACTGGTGATGGACTGAACCTACTGTAAAACTGAATTTGGTTTCTTTTTTTCTCTATCCCTTTACTTTGGACTTATTTTGGATATATTTCTGACTACCTGGAATTTGAGAAGTCTGGCAAGTTAGACTTTAAGATGCTGGAACTTTGATACCAGAGGGTTAAGGACATTGAGAAATGCTTTTCCAGTTCCTGGTTCTTGATAACTGTTCTTGAGCTTTGATTGTTGAGACTAGAGAGTCTGTGCTGGAAGGACATTGCAAGCAGAACACCCTCACTCCCATGAGATGGAATGGCTCAGAATGTAAATGACGGCTGAGATACTGAGAGATCTTCGAGCAGGCCAGAGGAATGAAAGTACAGTGAGCTACAGTTGGGAGGGGGAGCGAGAAGTGGACCTAGGCACAAAGCACTGAAATAGAGAAAGGGACCTAACTTTATGTTATAGTAACGTGTGTATAATCCATCTGTAAGCACTTATATAGTTATATTAATAAGTTTTATATACAGCAGCTTATATATTAACAACACTAGGTATTAACTTGGATACTGATTTTGAATAATTATATGTATTGATTTCAATAACTATTATTTAGAGAGATTTTATATCATTAAGTATATCTGTATAGCTTGCATATTGCCATTTATGCAAGTATTTTAATAATAATATACTGATACAGTTTGTTGAATGTGATATAAGACACAAGCATTAATAGAATTTATTTGACAAGGAAAAGATAAATCAGGGAATAAGATACTGTCAACAGAATGGAATCCAGGTCAAAAAGAGGAGCAGCTGCTGCAGTAACAACAACTCAAACTGCCAGACGTACATCAATTGATATATCACAGAAACCAGACTTCATGGCGCAAATGATGTAGGAGATAAAAAATATCAGAGAAGATATCAGAAAAGACTTAAAAGAGACAAGAAAGGAAATGAGAACTGATATGAAGCATGAAATGGGCAAGTGGAGAAAAAACTAGAATACTTGACTAAAGAAGTAACTACATTGAAAAAAGACACTAAAGAGTTAAAACAACAAGTCAAACAGCTGGAAGCAGAGGCCACGGAGTTGAAAGACAAACACCAAGCAGAAGAAATCCAAATTACTGCACAGGAACTGAGATATCGCGAAAGATGCCTTCGCTTTAGGGGAGTCCCTGAGGAAACTGGAGAAGATCTGTACGCAAAGATGTTACCAGCATTGGCAGAATTTATTGACATTGAAGAGGAGAAATTGGAAATGTGCATAGATAGAATGTTCAGAGTAACTTCTAGAGTGGCCAGAGAGAGGAAACTTCCAAGATAAATTATTATAACATTTACCAGGACTGTAATGAGAGACAAAATATTGCAGAGAAGCTACGATTGTTACTGAGGTTATGATATGTCTGGTGAGAGCACTAGATATCTCTTGATATCAAATAATTTGACTTCTATTTGACCTTTCTCTGCCACCCTACTCCACATGTTTGCAAGGGCCACTGGACAAGCACGTAATAGGCGCGGCCGTTAATGGTTGTACATTCCAAACCTCATTCAGGCAGGCAACTTAATGCCTCTCCAATGCTTTAGGGACCACTCCTCCTTGCTCAGTGTGACTTTACACAAAGCCGCCTGGCCGAGTGCCGAGCCGTTCCTTTATGTTGGGCCATTTGCATACTGGCCATACTATTGTCATCCAGTGCTAAGCTCATCATGTAAAACCTGACCTTTTCCAATGCCTTTGTCCCGCTCTAAATTTCCTTAGTTCTCACCGAACATGGCATGGTGTCAGGAGTCCTCCATGTTTGTTGTTTTAGGATAGCAGTAGCCTGGGGAAATAGTGATAGTAGGCTGTTAACTTTCCCAGGTGCCAACCATTCCTTCCGGCTGGAATTTCAAAGGAACCATTTGGCATGATGACGTTCGTCCTTTTACAACTATCTCAGGAGAAACTTGCTGTTTAAGTGTAAGGCGGGGGGAAAGCATTCCATTCTCGAGCTTTAACGTCTGATAGACAGTATCATTCACTATGTTTCAATAAATCTTCTACTAAAGTTTATTGCTACGTTTGAGGGTGAATCTGTTCCTGACAGAAAGCTCGAGAATCTTTTTTTTCCCTAAAATGCATCAAGTAGTGGATCAGTTAATTACTGAAGAAGAACGAGGATCTGCAGAATCTGATGGAAATTTACCGCTGAGCGAGGCTATGAAAACCCCCACAAGCGGCCAAACCTGGGTCTGGGGAGAGAAGCCGCTTATGTCGGTAAGACAACGCAGAAGGGCTGCTAGATGGGACACATCAGCCGAAGACCTTTCCTTTCTGGCGGAAATGGCACGAATGGAAACAGAACTGGAGAGAAAAGATGAGGAGATAGTCGAACTCAAGACCATGTTACGTGAGATGAGCATCCGTCCCTCGCAGACATTGAGAACACCAGCACGCGAACCACGAGCGGCTGTGCCAGCGGCAGGCACCCCTGGTCCGCCCCAGCAACCAGCAGGGCAAGCTCCAGCGCCACCGCTACTCAGAAACGTGGGAGACCTGAAAGCGTCCTTCAACGGGAAGGGTGAGAAACTCTCTTTCTTTATGACTATGGCAAATAATTTCATGGTCGATCATGGCCACCTCTTTCGGGATGATGCAGCCCGAATTAGATACCTCAGCCAGAGAATGAAAGGACTGGCAGCTGACTGGGTAGCGAACCTATATGACACCCGCGCCCCCGAAACCGAAAATCTGCAGCTCTTCATGAACCATTTGCGTGAACGGTTTGAAGACCCCCATCTACTAGAAAAAACTAAATATCAACTAAAACAAATGAAACAAGGCAGGAACGACGTGGGAACATATTCGCGTGAATTTAGAAACCTGGCCACCAAAGTGCAGTGGAATGATGAGATTCTTATCGAGTTATACAAAGATGGACTAGATCCTGATATCTTACACGGGTGCCTAATGCAGGCCAACCCACAAACCCTGCTAGGTTGGATCAGACTAGCTACTGAAGTGGAGGGTATAACCCACACTGTTCAGTTGAACCGACAACGACAAGACTTAACAAAACGACAACCTCGCTGTCCCACCTTCCTCAATGTTGAGGAACGAAACAAACGCCTCCGTTTGGGCATGTGTTTCACCTGTGGGAAACCGGGTCACCTTGCCAACAACTGCACCAGTAACCAAGCCACGGTGGGGACTAAAGGAGCACGAGCAGACCCCAGGAATAAAGAATCTACACGTCAGACAACGGCCATCAAACAACCGCTCAGACGCACTCATAAGGACCCTGCAGCAGCGACAGGAGACTCCGCTCCCGACGGTGAAACCTCTTCTTCGTATTCCTCGGACACAGATGGGGATTCTGAACCCGACGGTGGCGGTTTGAAAGCAGCGGGAACAGCTGTAAGTACTCCTAAAATTCCCCATTTCTATACCACGGTTACGATTACTGGCGGAGATGGGACCTTGCATGTACATAGGGCACTAATTGACTCTGGCTGCTCCAGAAGTTTGTTACACCCCAAATTGGCCAAGACCCTTAAAACTCTATATGAGCCTTTGGAACGCCCCATCAAGTTAACTCAAATGGATGGGACCTCAATGACTGGAGGAGCAATAAGCGAAATCACCATGCCCATCTCATTTCAAATGGACCAAAATAATTATAGCATGCGGTTCCTAGTTCCCAAGGTGGTGCAGTTCGAATTGGTCTTGGGAATCGACTGGCTCCGTAAATATAATCCCCAAATAGACTGGACCGCTGGCACTCTATCCTCTTCCGAGGCAAGCTTCTCTATTGGCCATGAAGAATTGCAACAAATTCCTTCGCACTACCGTGATTTACAGAAGGCCTTTCATGAGAGGGAGGCTGACAAATTGCCCCCCACACTGAATTTGACTGTAAATTGGAATTGATTGACGGAGCCTCGCTGCCTAAACCAAAAATCTACCCCATGAGCCAGCAAGAACTCCTTGCCCTCAAAAAGTTCCTTAATAAAAATTTGGCTCGTGGCTTTATCAAGCCTTCTACAGCCCCTACGGCGAGTCCTGTCTTCTTCCGAAAGAGAAAAGATCCCGGAGCGGATCCGAGGCTGATAGTTAACTACTCTGCTATTAACCAGGTTATCTCTTCCAATTGTTATCCCATTCCCCTGATACGGACCGTTTTAGACCATCTTGTTCAAGGAAAATATTTCACTAAGCTTGATCTTAAAGAAGCATTTCATAGGATTCGGATGGACCCAGACTCTGAATGGCTCACCACCTTTGCAACCCCACTGGGGAATTTTAAATGGACGGTTCTCCCCTTTGGATTACAATCTGGACCATCTGTGTTTCAGATGTTTTTGAACACCATTTTCCACGACTTATTGTATCAGGGGGTTCTGATTTATTTGGATGACATTTTAATTTATGCAGACTCCATGGAATCTCATGTATCATTGGTTCGGGAAGTGCTTCGACGGCTGATAGATAATAACCTCGTAGTTAATCTGTCTAAGTGCCAATTTGACACCCAAACCTTTGATTACTTGGGTTATAGGATTCAAGATTGTTCACTTAAAATGGACCCTTCGAAAATTAACACTATTTTGCAATGGCCCGTCCCCAAAACTTTGAAGCAACTGCAGCAATTTCTTGGCTTTGCAAACTTTTACCGGAACTTTATCGAGGATTTTGCAGCCATAGCGCTTCCGCTTACTAACCTGTTACGGAAACCTAAAGGCGAATCTACATGTAAGTCGCACAAACTTCGTTGGTCCCCTGAATGTCAGTCGGCGTTTGAACATTTGAAATCTAAATTCACTACAGAGCCATTGCTACTTTTCCCCGACAGTGCTAAGCAATTCATTGTGCAAACAGATGCTTCTGACTTTGCCATGGCCGCTGTTCTTTTGCAACATGACTCTGAGGGAGCACTCAAGCCTTGTGCTTTCATTTCAAAGAAATTTTCTCATCAACAAGCTAATTGGCCTATTTGGGAGAAAGAAGCCAAGGCTATTCATTTTGCGCTGACCACTTGGCGACATTTACTTGAAGGGGCCCGACTCCCCTTTGAAGTCTGGACTGATCATAGAAATTTGCAAGCCTTGCAGTCGGTTAAGAAACTCTCCCCTAAGCAGGCGAGATGGGCTGAATTTTTCCAGAGGTTCCGGTTTAAAATTGTTTTCAAACCTGGCCGTTCCAACCAATTGGCGGACCCTCTATCTCGCCTTCCCTGTTTTGAGGGACCTTCTGCTACGTCCCCCCCTCCAAAGCCTTATTTCCTGCCTCCTCCCTGGCTTCTCAAGTAACTACTCGCACATTAGCAAAAACAAGGCTTTCTGCCTCCTCCCTCTGTGACTCCGCTCTCCGCGATGCTATCGTTCATGCAGCGCATGCCGACTCATGGCTCCCGGCAAATAAGGACAAAATTGAGTGGGTTGACAATCTCCCTTTCTATGGCACCAAGGTCTACGTCCCCCCTGCTGCCCGTGAGCATGTACTTCATCGTCATCACGATTCCAAACCTGCTGGACATTTTGGGTTTTTGAAGACATTGCATGCGATTCGCCGCCTTTTTTGGTGGCCTGGACTAAACTCCTCCGTGCAAACTTACATTAAACAGTGTGCTACTTGCAACGTTTCTAAATCGCCCACATCTAAGCCTCAAGGGCTCCTACAACCGCTGCCTGCTCCTTGTAGCCCCTGGTCGGTTATCGCATGGGATTTTATCGTCTCTCTCCCCTCTTCACATGGCTTTCATGTTATTTGGGTTGTTACTGATCACTTTTCCAAGCAATGTCATTTTGTTCCTCTAAAGAAAGTACCCAATGCTGAACGACTTGCTGACCTATTCGTTCATCATGTATGGAAACTTCACGGACTACCTTCGGTGATCATTTCGGACAGGGATCCAATTTTCACTTCCAAGTTTTGGACCTGCCTCTTGAAAACCCTGGGAATCACTCAGAAACTCAGCAGTGCTTATCACCCCCAAACAGATGGCCAATCTGAGCGTGCTAACAAATCTCTTGAACAATTTCTTAGGTGCTTTGTTTCTGAAAACCAGAACGATTGGGTTTCGCTTCTCCCGTTTGCTGAGTTTGCTGTAAACCATGCTGTTCATGCTTCTACTGGGAAACCCCCGTTTGAAATAGTTTACGGCTTTCTTCCTTCTCCTTTCCCCCCTCACCCTCCCTTCCTCTGCTCCTCCTTCTGTTTCTGCTTGGGTCTCTAAATTTTCGGGCATTTGGCAATCCGTTTCGGATGCTATAGCGTCTGCAAAAGCTTCTCACAAACGCTTTGCCGACCGCAAACGGCAGCCTAACCCCTCTTACAAACCCGGGGATCTGGTCTTTCTTTCCTCTAAGCACATTTCGTCTACTTCTCCTTCTAAAAAACTTTCCCCTCGATTTCTCGGTCCTTTTCCTGTGAAAAGAGCTATTAACGATGTTTCTTTTGAACTGGATCTCCCTTCTTCCCTCAAGGCAATTCATCCTGTCTTTCATTCCAGTTTGCTGAAGAGAGCCCCTTCGCTGGATTCTTCGCCGACTGATGTTCCTCAACGCCCCGATTGACTTTGTTATTACTGCATGGGTTTCTTGCATTTCTGTTGTTCTGTAATATTTTACTTGTTTTGCGTATCTATATGTATATGAATTTTTTTTTAAAAAAAAAAGTGGGGCAGGATGTCAGGAGTCCTCCATGTTTGTTGTTTTAGGATAGCAGTAGCCTGGGGAAATAGTGATAGTAGGCTGTTAACTTTCCCAGGTGCCAACCATTCCTTCCGGCTGGAATTTCAAAGGAACCATTTGGCATGATGACGTTCGTCCTTTTACAACTATCTCAGGAGAAACTTGCTGTTTAAGTGTAAGGCGGGGGGAAAGCATTCCATTCTCGAGCTTTAACGTCTGATAGACAGTATCATTCACTATGTTTCAATAAATCTTCTACTAAAGTTTATTGCTACGTTTGAGGGTGAATCTGTTCCTGACACATGGCCTGTAGGTAAAATCCACCCTATAAAGGTCCCCGATTCCGAGCCTTCCTCGGAACGCTCGCCCACTGGAACACTCAGGAATGCTCTGTACTTCTATCCTGCCTTGCTGTCGGTTTGTCCAGCGAGTCGCCCCCTCAGTGAACCGTGCTGAGCTTTCTTCCCTGCAACCTCCACTTCTCTCCAGGACTACGTGAACAGGTGTCATATTACCCATTCACCCGAAACTCTCCAATTCTGTTTCTCAGTTAGTGAGTGTATGTCGTGTCTTTCGTGTTGTTTGTCCTCAATAAAAATATTATTTGTTGCTTTAGAACTGTCTAACCACTCTCTGACCTGACGCTGTATACATAGGATTAAAAGATCCCAGCTAAAGTTAAATGCCATTAGTTAGCTTAAGAGAGTGCATGAGTCTAATTTCCCCCATCTTGTGTTTTTGCTTGGTAATTTGGGCACCCCTCCCGGGACCCCCAACATACAAGGTAACACAATGGACAGCTGAAGATTGAAGATAAAGATGTGAGAATATTTAAAGACATACTGTTTCAGATTTTAAAGAAGAGACAAGACTATAAGCCATTGGCAAATCTCCTGGTAAAGTATCAGATTAATTATCGATGGGAGAAAATTGAGGGCATTTCTTTCACTTATAAACAACAGAGACACAGAATCAATTCACCACATAAGGTGAAGGAAATGATGGAAAGATTGAAGAAAGACTTTCAGAAGATGAGTCCGGAGGAAGGAAAAGAAGAGGAACAACTCCCAGGAGAAGAAGAGGAGAAATCACAAGAAGAAGATGATGAGGATGAAGTACAACAAGAAGAAATCCAGCAGGAAGAAGGTGAATTAGCAGGAGATCAAATAAAAGATTAAGCTAATTTTAAAACTATAAACATTATTAATAAAAGGGACAAAATGGACAAACCGCACTTTAGGATATACTCTTGGAACATTGAAGGATTTAACTTTGAATATAAAAGACAAATATTTCATTATTTGGAAAAACAAAACTTGGGTGTAATATGTTTACAAGAAGCTTGAATTAGGACTCAAGACTTGAGATACTTTTGTAACCCGAAATTAGGCAACTGTTATGCAGCGACGATTGACAAAAAGAAGCGGGGAGTGATAATATATGTGAATGCAAGATATGGTGCTCATCAGGTCTTTAAGGATAGTAATGGTCAATATCTAGGCGTTGAAATTACAACTAAACAAGACAAAATACTGATAGTTGGAATCTACACACCAAATGGGGTGAAGGGAGAATTTTTTTCCCAAAGTACATGAGGAGATACAGAAATATATGAGTGATACTGGAAACTTGAACATTGCTGTGTTGGGGGACTTTAATGGAGTTGTCAATCCAAAATCAGATAGATCGGTGCAGAAATTGATCCCCCGAAATAATGGAAAACTACCTAAGAGCTTCTTCAACATGATGGATGATTTGAACCTCTTTGATTTATGGAGGTATAAAAATGGACAATTAGAAGGATATACTTTTTTTTCAGATAGACATAAATCAATGTCCACAATTGATATGATGTTGGTATCTAAATCGTTATTGTTGAAGGCTACAGATATAGACATTTTTCCGAACCTATGTTCAGATCACAACACACTGCTTCTTAAGATGAAGGTTAAGGAAAGGGAAAGGACATGGAGATTAAATGATGAGATCTTCAATAAAGAGAAATACATAAATGGAGTGAAGAAGGAGTTGATCAACTATTTCAGTGAAAATATGACACCAGATTTGACAATGAGAACTATATGGGATGCAAGTAAAGCAGTGATGCGAGGCAACTGTATCAGATGGTCTGCAGAAATTAGGAAAGAGAGGAGAAATGTTGAGCAGCAAATATTGGATAAGATGAAGGAAGTCAAGAAACGGATGAGGAAAGATCCTTTTGATGAGAAAATTAGACTACAGATGAAAGTTTGCCAAGCGGAACTGAATCAACTTAGTTTGAAATAAATAGAATAGCAAGTACGGAGAACAGGATATAATTACTTTGAGTAAGCAAATAAACCTTCAAAGCTTCTCTCTAATCTGTTCCAGAGAAGATGGACTAAGAATATTATATCAGAGATAAAAAGTGGAGAAGAGAGAATTACCAAACAAGAAGGAATAAAACAGGCATTTTATAAGTACTATGAGAAACTGTTGAGTACGATTTCTCAAGTGAAAAAACAACAGGAATTGGAAGAATATTTGGACAGAACAAATAAGCTAAGATTTACTGAAGATCATAGATCGATCCTGAATAAATCAGTTTCTATGATGGCCGTATTGGAAACGATCAGGAACCTCAAGAATGATAAAGCTCCGGGACCGGATGGTTTTACGGCAAGATATTACAAGATTTTACATGAGATTTCAATTCCATTGCAAAGTACAATAAATGTGATTATAAAAGAAGTACCAGATACCTGGAGAGAGGCAAATGTGGTGCTCATTCCTAAAGAAGGCAGAGACCTAACAGATGTCAAAAATTACAGATCAATCTCACTTTTGAACATAGACTATAAGATCTTTGCTTCAATCCTTGCAACGGGACTTAAAAAGACTTTGGCTGAACTTATTCATGAAGATCAGAACAGTTTCATACCAAAAAGACATTTAAGAAATAATATAAGAATGTTATTGAATATAATTGAATATTATGAAAAGCATAATGAAAAGAAAATGGCCATGATATTTGTTGATGCAGAGAAGGCTTTTGATATGATTAGCTGGCCGTTCATGAAGACAGTAATGAAACAAATGCAAGCTTGGGATAGATTTCTGTCATGGAATGAAGCAAGCAATATACAACCAACAAAGAGCTTGATTGGTTATTAATGGAGATAGAACCAAGCAGATTGAATTGAATAGAGGAACAAGACAGGGATGTCCACTGTCCCCTCTGCTATTTATATTGACAATGGAGATATTAAATAACAATATAAGAGAAGACAATGTTTTAAGAGGAGTCCAAATCAAGAAATATCAATACAAACTTAAAACTTTCGCTGATGATTTGGTACTCTTTCTTGAAGATCCTAAGAAAAGCATACAAAATCTTATTGGAATAATACAAGAATACGGAGAATTTTCAGGATTTAAGGTAAATAAAGGGAAAAAAACAGCTTTGCTAATGAAAAACATGACAGATAAGGAGGAGAAGGAACTAGCACTTGTAACTGGATTTAATAAAGTACTAAAAACAAAATATCTAGGTGTCTGGATAGCAAAAAGAAACAATGAGCTATTTCAAAACAACTATGAGAAAAAATGGAAAGAGATAACTAAAGATTTGGAAAGGTGGACTTCCATGAATTTGTCTATGATGGGGAGAATAGCAGCTATTAAAATGAATGTACTTCCAAAGATTAATTTTTTGTTTCAAAACCTCCCCATAATAACAAACAGTAAACCCTTCATACAGTGGAAGAAAGACCTGACTAAATTTATATGGCAAGGGGAAAAAAATCAAGGATTAAATGGAATATTATGATGGACCAAATATCTCGAGGAGAAATGGGAGTACCAGACTTTCAATTATGTTACAAAGCTGCGACATTGACATGGCTAAAAGATTGGATTGACTTACAAGATACAAGAATGCTTGCACTGGAGGGAGCGGACTTGAGGATGGGATGGCATGCCTATATGTTCTTTGATAAAGCAAAAATTGATAAAGATTTTTCGCATCACTATATCAGAAAATCGCTTTTGCAAATATGGAATGAATATAAGAGTAAAAACATAAGGCAGCTACCCATGTGGGTATCCCCTCAAGAAGCTTTCTTTGACAGATGGACAGAATCAGAGAAATGGCTGAGATACAAAGATATATTAGAGAAATCGATGACAAATGTTTATAAGATCAAATCAAGAGAAAAATTGGCACAGGAAAGATTATAACTAAGCTGGTTTCCATATAGGCAGTTAAATGAGAGATTTCAGATGGACTTGAAAACCTATGGAATAGAATTAAAAGAAAAGACAGGAGTGATTAAATGGATCTTTGATAATCCACCTCATTTATTGGCCCATATATATCAAGAATTTTTTTTTATTATTATATGTTTAAAAGTATATAATAGCAGAAGGATCAGATCATACTTTTACAGTTGTTTGAACATACAAAATAATTCACATCAGATAAAAAAAGAAACTAATAAACATTTCATATCCAAAAACCCACATATCTACAAAAAACATCAGTAATGTACATCCTCAAAATTTAATAACATAAATTAGAGAAGGAAAAATATATTATTTCCTTTAAACCTAGGTGTACAAAACCGTAACTTCCTTGCCTCCTTTAAGAGTTCCTTATGCAGCTACTCCCCACGAACTGGAGCTCCCTAATTTCCTTTTGTTGCATTAACATGTATTTCTAATCTTTCAGCAATGTCATTGAAGATAAATTACATAAATAAATGAACAATTTACTAAGCTCAATTCCGTCTTTGTCTCATTATTTGTACCTAACAGTACAAAACCCACATATGTTACTACCAACCAAAAGCACATACCTAACCAAAACAATGTGACATTTAACTCATAGATTAGAGATTAGATGTCCTTTTGACATCAAATAGTTTGTAATTAATTTCCAGTCCTGATCAATTTGCTTTTCTTGTTTCCCCTCAGTCTGGCTGAAAGGAGGTCAAGTTGTTTGTAGTCAAATATTTTTTGAAACCATAAATGTAAATCTGGAATATCAGGCATTTTCCATAGCCTTGCGAAAGCAATTCTTGCTGCTGTAACCAGAAATAACAACGTCCTCTTATTCTTAGCTTGGAATTTTGAGTCAAAGATGTTTGTCATATTTAAGAGGTAAAAGGCCGGATCCATAGAAAATGTTATTTTATATATTTCTTCCATAGCATGATGTATTTTCATCCAAAATTTCTTTGTACGAGGGCACGACCACCAAATATGAAAAAAACTACCAATATTTTCATTACATTTCCAGCACTTGTTATTTCCTGTGTGGTACATTCGATTAATTTTATCGGGGGTCAAATAAATCCTGTACATCATTTTTAAATAGTTTTCTTTAATTTCTTGCAGAGTTGTAAATTGCATGGTACTTCTCCATGATGCATCCCATTCATCTAATGGGATATTACGTTGTAGGTTTTGGGCCCATTTAATCATCACTTCCTTAACCTCTTCGTCTTTCAGTTTTTTAGAATTTAGATATTTATAAAATAAAGAGGCTTTCTGTTTGGTTTTCAAAAAAATTATTTTTTCAAACTCAGTATGTGTTTTTTGACACACAAACCCTTCCAATTTAGAGTCCATTTTAAATCTTTCTTTTATCTGAAGATTCAGAAACCAGTTCAATGGCATACCATCATTTTGTAACTCATCACACGTTTTCAATCTGACATCATCTGGGGCTTTTATTGGCAATAAATCTTTGTATCTGAGCCATTCACCTTTAGGTTTATCTGCCCATTGTCCAAAGAAGGCTTCTTGAGGCGATACCCACAAGGGAATTTTAGAATATAGAGTTTTCTTCACTGTTTTCCAAATTCTAATTAATGACTTCCTCACGTAATGATTGGTAAAGTCTGCATCAATCTTGTCTTTATTATACCAAAGATAGGCATGGAAGCCAAAACGCATATTAGCACCTTCTAGTGCTAGTAGCCTGTTATCTTTTAACAATATCCAATCTTGCAGCCAAACCAAAGCATTCACATAATAGTATAATCTAATGTCGGGTAATCCGAAGCCACCTTTTTCCGGTCTTTCTGAAAGCAACTTCCATCTTACTTTTGGCTTTCTTCCCGCCCAAATATATTTAGAAATTTCTTTATTCCATATTTTAAACACTTTGTCATTAGTCATAATCTGCAAATTTTGAAACAAAAAGTTAATTTTAGGTAGAATATTCATTTTGATAGTAGCAATTCTACCAAGAAATGATAGCTTCAATTTAGTCCATCTTCTGAGATCCAAGGTAATCTCTTTCCAAATTTTATTGTAATTATTCTCAAATAGGTCTTTATTTTTTTCGGTAATCCATATACCCAAATATTTAATTTTCCTTTGTATCTCACATCCTGTTAATTTTATCTGTTCTCCCTTATCTCGATTATTCATGTTCTTTACCATGAGGTAAGTTTTACTCTTATTAATTTTTAGACCGGCAGCTTCACCAAAAATTTGTATTTCTTTCATAAGCTCGCGGATTCCTGAGATGGGTTCCTCAATGAAAAAAAGAAGATCATCCACAAATGCACGGAGTTTGAATTCCTGTCCTTTTATCCTGATTCCTCTTATACCTGGATTTTCTCTTACAGTTATATTTAGCATTTCAAGTACAGCAATAAACAGCAAAGGGGAAATTGGGCAGCCTTGTCTAGTCCCTTTCTTAATACGAATAGCTTCAGTCAGTTCCCCATTCACGATTATTCTTGCACTTTGTTTCCTATAAATGGCCTGTATCCAAGAGATGAAGTTATCTCCACAACCCATTTTCTGGAGTGTACACAGCATAAAGGACCATCAGACTTTGTCAAAAGCCTTTTCAGCATCTAAAAACAAAGTGGCTAGCTGTTTATCCTTTCTTTTGTCGTAATATTCAATGGCATTTAACAAAATTCTGATATTTTGCCTAATATGCCGATTAGGTAAGAAGCCATTTGATCGGGATGAATTATCTTACTCAGTACTTTCCTAAATCTCTCAGCCAATATCGTAGAGAAGATCTTATAATCTGTATTGAGAAGTGAAACGGGTCTGTAATTTTCAGGTAAAGTAGGATCTCTGTCTTCTTTAGGGATCAACACAATGTTTGCGTTTTCCCATGTCTCAGGAATACCATTTACTGTAATTTCGTTTAGTACTTTTGTTAGTACCGGTGCAATTTCATCAACAAACATTTTGTAGAATTGCGCAGTGTACCCGTCCGGACCAGGGGCTTCAGAAGCTTTCAACTTATGGATAGCCTCCTTCACTTCCGTTATAGTAATTTCCTGATTCAAAAGGGTTCTTTGCTCGTCTGATATTTTTAAGATCTCATGCCGTTCTAAATACGATTTAGCATTCCGGAGCTCTACCTCATGGCTCTTATCTCCTTCATAAATGGGCAAAAAATTTCTGAAAAACTTGTTTAATTTCTTTAGGTAGTGTTATCCCCTTCTGATTTTTCTGTATCTTAAGAATTTTTTCTCTTTCTTTCTGAAGCTTGTGGGCCAGCCATTTGCACGATTTGTTAGCATGCTCGATGTGATTAAGTCGACAGTACCTCAACTTCTTTTCAAGCTCACCAATATCCTTCGCTCGCTTACAGTCCGCCTCGGTCAGTCTCCTTCAATTCAATTCAATTCTCCTTCACTCAGTCCTTCACACCTTCTCAGCTCAGTCACAGTCCATCAATTTCCTTCATTCCTTCGTTCCTTCGTTCCTCCTAGACTCAGTCCTTCTCTCCTATTTCATTCAGCACAGCCCGTCTCCGTCAAATCCCTTCGCTCTTCCTTCGGTTGATCCTTCAGTCCTCCTTCACTCGCACACAGACCGTCACAGTCAGTTTCCTTCGCTCCTCCTTCTCCCTCTCCTGGACCTTCACGCCACCTTCAAAAACCCACAGTCCATCTCGGTCAATTTCAGAAGCCGATAACTTAAGTCCTCCTCCTCCATAAAAAAAATGCAGCTTAGAGGGGAGAAAGGGAAAGGAAAAAAAAAAGAAAAAAAAAGAAAAAAAAAAGGAACAGCAAAACACCGGCATTCAACAGAGTCCGTCTAATTAATATGGTTTCCCAATAAACAAAGGAAAAATCCTTCTCTTATGTCGCAATGGAATTCAAAAAAAAAAAATCCAAAAGGGAATAAAGACAACTATATGCCGGTTTCAAATATTATTCCAGAATATTATTGCACAAAAGTCCGCTCAAAAACAAAAGGAAGAGTGTTAACTTTAAAGACAAACCCCTTGCGCGTCCTCCATTTTCTTGTCATGGAGTCAGTCACTTATATAGTCATGAAATGTTCATTAATGATTGTAATTCACTAAAGACAAAATATTCCTCTAAATGTCTCCATAAACTTATAAGTTTCTAAATTTATAGCAACTCGTAGTCTGCAGAGCTCAAATGTAACAAGTTAAATCAAAAATTGGATATTCTGCCTCAGACGGACTAAAAAAAAAAATAAAAAAAATTGTGGCTGGTATATCTTTTGCGTGCAGCTACTCACCGCCCCGTTTCTACTGTGAATTAAGCTCTTTCTTGCAGAAGGAGCTAACACTTGAAACTCCACCAAAGGGCAAAATAGAAGCTTTAAAACTGTCCGCTTCAATACAAATCTAAGATTAAAAACGTCTAGGCTTTGCTTACAGGCATCAAGTCCCGGCAAAACAACGAGTGGCCGTGGTGGCCCTACGATCCTCTGCTGTCCGGTTGTCTTCTTTTCCACCCCACTGCTCTGACGCTCAGACTGCAGGTACGGATCCCCTTCGGGCCCCCTCAGGACTCTTCCTCCCTGAAGAGTAACTTGCCAGGGTCGGGAGAGGAGCCGGTGAAACCCGACACTCTCCGTCCGTGTAAAAACCCCTGGTTAAGCTGCTCGCGGTGACATCTTAGAGACAGCTGTCTCTCTAAGGTGCCAGTCGTTCCGCCATTAGACCGGAAGTCCATATATCAAGAAATTTTAATACAGGAGAGACAGGAGGAGACTGTGAAATCTGCAATGATTTTGTAGGCGCAGAATATTGGACATTCAATTCAATTAGATGAATGGGAACAGAGCTGGAGAAGGACACAGAAATTTACAATGGCTCAGAATCTTAAAGAGAACTATTTCAAATTATTTCATAGATGGTACATGTCACCAGATAAGTTAAAAAAGATTTACAATTCATGTACAAGAATGTGTTGGAAATGTTAGAAAGAGGTGGTAACAATATTTCATATGTAGTGGTCATGTCCCAAGGCAAAGAAATATTGGAGTGAAATACACAAAAAGATGTGTGAAATACTGAAGGTTCAATTTGTAAAAAAACCCTGAATTTTATCTGTTAAACATGACAAATGTTCTTGAGAATACTAGTATTAAGAGACATTGGAGATTAATACTGTATATGATAACGACAGCCTGAATAGAATATGCCAAAATGTGGAAATCTCAGCAAATACCCACAATTGAACAATGGTGGGGGACGCTTATTGAAAACAGAAATGCAGATATTGTTTCTCAGAGATTAAAGGGGAAATTGGATGACCAGATAAAAGCAGAATGGCAAATTGTGATGGGTAATTGCTGGGAACTGCAAAGTGAATGTCTGAATTATGGTTGAAATAAAAGAGGGATAGCTGTAACATAACATGAGTGAATGAGGGAAATGCAAGATCAAATATGTAAGATGAACATAGAACTGTGATGCTTAAATGTAATAAGTGAATAGAAATTCAGAAAATGAAAACTAGATCAGAGTGGAAGAACAGTATTTTTTTGTGTAAAAGTACAATTTAAGATGATGTTTTTTATTTGTGAAACTTAATAAAATTATTTTAAAAAAGATCTTCAGATATGGGGTGAGATATAAATATTTTGATGAATAAACTAAATAGATGTTGTGGGGAGCACTAGGATGGTGAGTCTCAAGTTGTGGGTCATTGCATAATGGAAGTAGTGAATTCCTCCCTCTGTAATGACTACAAAAAGACATATGCTGGCATTAAGCCAGCATATGTCACTGACATGATGCCAGCCTGCACCTGGGAATCCAAACAGTGAGGAACCCAGAATCAGATCTGTAGTCATTCATTACACTCACTGTGTGACTATCAGTAGGTCAGCCCTAAGGTACCTTACAGCATTATTTATGATCAAGATCCCTCACAGTGTTCTTTGCAAAGACCCCATTAGCTGCGTAGAAGATGATTACCAATAATATATGCTGGCTTCAGTCCAACATCCCTTCAGTATAGTGTGAATGTCCACACATGGAGCTGTAACAAAATGAGCCATATATGGCCTTCAACCTACTGTAAACGACCTGAAGCCAAGCCAAGTGGCCATTCCATGCTTTGCAGCAAGCAGGTGGGATTGGAGAAGGAGTTGCTTCACACAGTTCGAGGGCAGAACAGCCATATCTAAATATAGACATGGCTTTCCTGCTACTCCACTACAGGGAGCCTGAATCTCTATGTTGCCAGCTCCCACAGGCTTTCTGTACAGGGCCAACACTCTGGAGAACGCGAATGTCCCACACTGTCTCACCTCCCACCCCAAACAACCCCTCCCCTACCCCACACAAGGAACCACACACTTCTACAAAACAAGAAGGACTTATTATACAGACAGATGAAGACATGGCAGACAACACATGGTAGACAAGAAGGAGGTATTCAGGACAAAGAAACATACAGAATCAAAGAACAGACAATCACACAAACAAATAAACAAGCAGGCAGAAAACTATGTACAAGGACCACCTCCAGTGATGGTTCACCGGTGCCCCGTGAACTGCTCCTTCCACTGGAGCAGCTGAGCCATGTTGTGCTGCAGTGCAGCCAGGTGATGCGGTACCGTCGCCTCAAGGTATCCCATCTGCTGGGTCAGGGCCATCACCATAGCCTTGATGGACCTCAGGAGGGTTTCATCTGCAGGAAAAAGACAGGTGGGAACAAGGTGTCAGTCCAGGCCGTGACAAGCCAGACGGAAGCCCTGGGGTCATGCCCCAAGGGGTGGTTCGGCAATAGCCACCCAGACACTCACATTCCCTCCTGTTGTGCTCCTCCGATGTGGCCAGCCACTCCTCCAGTTGCTGCACTTGCAGCAGCAAGTCTGACACCATAGGCGGCACTGGCCCTTAGATGACTCCACCTGCACCTCTTGGAAAAGCAGTTTGCTACTGAGCGACCATGGCTGTGCAGGAGTTGCCTTGGCTCCCACAGTCAGCTACCATCACTGCAGATGGGCCTGGGACAGGGGCACTCTTGTCAGAGTGTTACCCTGTATGTTGGGGGTCCTGGGAGGGGCGCCCAAATAACCAAATAAAAGCACAAGTTGGGGGAATTAAACTCGAGCACTCTCTTAAGCTAACGAGAGGCAGGGTAACTTCAGCTAGGATCTTCTACCCAATGTATACAGCATCAGGTCAGAGAGCAGTTAGACAAGGTTTTAAAAGTAACAAATAATATTTTATTAAGAACAAGCAACATGAAAGACAGGACAAATACTAGCTAACTTAGAAATAGAAATGGAGAGTTTCAAGGGAGTGGGTAATACGACACCTGGTCTTGTAGTCCTGGAGAGAGAGAAACAGGCTTCTGGGAGAGAAAGCTCAACGTGGTTCGCTGAGGGGAACTCCTTAGACAACCGGCAGCAAGGCGGGATGGAAGTCCAAAGTAGTCCGAGGAAGTCCCAAAAGTGGGGACCTTTTATAGTGTGGATATTACCTACAGGCTATGCTATGCTTGGTGAGAACAAAGGGGATTTGGAGCTGGACAAAGGAGTTGGAAAAGGTCAGGTTTTTCATGATGAGCTTAGAGCTGAATGACAATAGTATGGCCAGGACGCTGATGGCCCGACATAAAGGAATGTCTCGGCTCTTGGCTGTGCAGCTTTGTGTAGATACGCGCCGAGCAAAGCTGGTTTGCAGGGAGGTTTTTCCCTAAAGCTATGGAGAGGCTTAAGTTGCCTACCTGAATGAGGTCTTGGAATGTACAACCATTAACGGCCGCACCCAATTCGTGCTTGTCTGGTGGACCTCTGCAAACACGTGGGGTAGGGTGGCAGAGAAAGGTCAAGTAAAGGCCAAATTATTTGATATCAAAAGGATATCTAGTGCTTTCACCTGACATATCATAACCGTGATAACAAGAGCACCACCCTTCCTGCACTCACCTTCCTCGCTGGCTGCCCGCGGTGGAGAGGCTGCACGCCGCACAGCTGCCCCCAGGGGCCTCATGCCGGCCATCCCCTGCTGGAGGAGAACAGGTCCCTCTCCTGTCAGGGATGACAAAACAGCACAGGCTCAGGGAGGAATACTCCCCAATCTTTCATGTGCAGGGAAGCTGGGAGAGATGACCACACATGGCTGTGTGTCTGGCAGCAGACCAGTACTGCCCCCACTCACCATGCATATGGCTTGGCCCTGCGCTGGGCAAGCACCCGGCTCCGTCATCCCCTACATCAATCTCCTCCTCCAACATGGTGAACAGTCCTTGGGGTGTGGTCCCAGATGTAGCTAGGGGGCCAAAGACAACAAGATCAGACACGGCTGCAGCCGCCCATCCCTCCCCCGCCGGAGGGGAACGGTAAGCCCAGGCAGGATTCCCTGTCAATTGCATGAATGCAGTGTGGATGCTGAGCACAGCGGAGATGGGGGGACCGGCAGCATACAGCCCTGCTGGTCAGGAGGGCCACATAGCAGGACGGGGGTACTCATCTGTACTGGCAACTTCACTTGCCATGGGCACGGTGGGGCTAGCCCAGTGCAGCTCCGCCAATGTCCCCTCACCCTCTAAGGACTGGAAGGACCCCGACAGAGGCCTTGTCCTGCAGTGAGCTGCAGGGCGGAGAACAGAGTGGATCTCACCTGGGTGGCCAGGACGGAGGCCACTGCATGGGCAGTGCTGGGAGCCAGGCAGCACCCCCAAAGAGGGGTGTTGCCACTGTCTCTGTATGGCCAGACCCATGGGCAGGTTGGCTAGGGGACACCTACCTCCTCGCCTCATCCTAGACTGTCCTGCAGTGGGTTTTGGTGCACATACCGGCCGTCTCTGGGCACCTGTGGAAACATCTGAAGTGAGGGGACAGCAGTGAGGCATCTGGCCCCTCATGGTTGTCCTCATGGGCAGCCCTGTGATGCCCACCCATCCCTGACACCAGCAATATGGCTGGGTGACACAAGGAAGGGAAGTGGAACCGTGACCAGGACTTTCATGGGTCAATTGTCCCCCCTCACAGGGCCATGGTGGCATGGCAGAAGGGACAACGCGTGACATGTACCCTGCCACTTACCGACCTTGTACCGCTCAGCCCACCTGGGCTTCCCCACCACCTTCCATATGTGGAACATAGAGGCAAAGAACTTCAGCCGGGCATGAGAGGGCAGATGGCCATTGAACAGCTCCATAGTGTCAAAAAAAAAACAAACACTTCAGAGCCTTAAATTTGTTCGTGACCTGGGCCACCATTCTCTCGAAGCCCTTTGCTATGAGGGCCACTGCTAGGACCTCGTACAGGGCCTTGCTGGGCAGTGAAGTGTTTTTCATAAGCACATCCATGCCTTTGCTGGCCATGATGAGGGAAAGGAGGTGCTCCTTGACCTCGTTGTCGGCCCACAGAGTCCCCTCTCTGGGCATCACCACACGCACCACAAGCACAATGCATGCAAACACACTCAAACACATGACCACTCACACAGCACACAACGGATACACTCACCTCTCCCTTCAAACTCACACTCAGCTCCACCCCTAGTCCGAACCATCCTGAGCTGGGCACTTCCTTTGCCCTCTAGGGGGCTTCACCACACAGACACAGGTGTCATCACCCAGCGACAGGCAGATGGCCCAGGCGGGCTGTCCTGGAAGTTTCTGAAGTCACCTATAGGGATGAATGCCAGTCCCTTGACAGGAGTTCTCTGGATCCATCGTTACCATATTGGTAGGTGGGCAGGAGCACTCACGCCTGCCCCGATTGCAGCCGAAGCTCCGTAGAGAAACATGTGCCCCCTTGGCGCATGACACAAGGATAGCATAGACATGCCCAGCTCCCCCAAGAGAGTGCAAGGCAGAGGCATAGTTTGGTGACCCACTGAGATCAAGGATCTCCTGGAGATCTGGGGGCAGCCAAGATATCAAGAGCTCCAGTGAAGTAGCCAGAGGAACATTCAAGTGTTCGAGGAGATCGCAGCAGATCTGGGACAGAGGGGACACCGACAGATGGCCGTGGAATGCAGGAACAAAACAAAAATGATGTGCCAGGAGTACCTCCAGATACTTGCCCATAATCGCTTGACTGGAGTGCAGCCTGATACCTGCCCCTACCATAGGCAACTCCATGCCACCCTGCATGGGGATGCCAGTATGGTCCCAAAGTGTGTGGCCTCAAGCCTCAAACTGGTGCTTGGGGGCGGCGGGGGCTGCATAGATACCAGGGTCACTGTGCCTGAGGAAGAACCCATGGATGCTTCCCAGACCATGGACGAGGGCCCTGCAGTGTCGACAGGTACGAACTTCCCTGGGGGAGAGGCAGCCCTGCCTGTCGGCAGTGATATAGGGGAGGTGTCAAGCCGAGCCCCACTGCCCACCCCACAGGCTGCCCAGCACTGTGGAAGCAATGATAGTTAGAGTACTTCCCTGTACTCAGGCTCCCATCGCCCGCGCCTTCCCTCTGGGCTGTGGGCTGCCTGTGGGAACTGGCTGATTGAGGGGACATTCTCTTGGGGCGAAGTGGGGGCTTCGTGCCAAGAGCTGAGCAGTTCCCAGGCCTTGGATGCAGGTGCATGTCCAGGACAACACGGAGGCATCCGAACAGGAATGTGGTCTGCTGATAAGCGGCTCCCATACTGGCAGGCCTTGCAGTTGAGGAATGTAAGCTGGCTGTGCATTGGGTAAACATGGCACAGTGGCTCATTAGCGGGCACAGGAAGTGGGGAAGGTTGAATGGAGGCAGACTTCCAGAGGTCCGGCCTGGAGCCACAGGATAGGTGACATGATGCCGAGTGCCAAGGTGAGCGCCAGGCACCTGCTGCTGCAGTACGGCCCCCTGTGGGGTCCCCGTGACACTGTGCCACACCCTGGCGTTGCTGCCAGATGGGTTTGCCACTGTACGTGGCTATATGTGCATGCGTGTCCTGCAGTAACATGGCACTCCATGGACAACATGTCTATGCCCACCCCACTGATTCTGAGGCCCGCTCTATGCTCATGTGCCCCCTGTGCTCGACACCCAGGCCCCTCTGTGCAACCCCATGCATTGTGGGCATGACCACGTTGCCATTGGGGATGACCGTTGGTGGTATGGGCGTCCTGGCCACAGCTGTCACTGTGTGCCAGGGGGCCTGTAACCATCCGGTTTTACAGTGTGATTTCATACTCCTTGACAGGATCTGCAGCACGAGCAGGGGACATTGCACCAGACAAGGACAGCATGGCAAACTGCAGCCAACTCCCACCCAGTGGTCGACCCAGTGCAGGTAGTAGTGAGGGCGACTGAGGGGTCAGATGATGACGAGGATGCCATGTGAAAAGGCACAGCTGCCAGTTCGGGGCTTTTTGCCCTGGTAAACATGAGGACAAATGACCTCCACACCAAGTCCAGGGGCTGCTGATCCATCCCATAGAGGCGTTGCCATCCCAGGCCACTGAAGCATAGGGGCTGGCAGCATGGCACCCATGCTGCAGGGGCCTGTGTCCCCTCTCTCTGTCACCGCATGTCCTGAAATGTATGGGGACCCCACAGGACATCAGTGTGGGGGGAGTGCTCTGCTCACTGGACTGTCAACCTCTCTCTGTTCCTTGTGGATTTGCCTCCGATTGAGAGTAGCAGTGGAACCACTGTCAGTGCTGCATAGATATCCCCCTGCTCAAGGATGAGGGCAGCTTGGGCGAGAGACCAGACAGGACGTCGGGGCAAGGCAATTGCCATGGCCATCATGCAGCACTCACGGGAGCTGCATGATGCATTGGCAGCCAAGTGGAGAGCACACCAGAGAGGGTTGGTGATGGCGCTGAGTGCCACCAATGCCATTCTCCAGCAACTGGTCGACATGTACAGGGAGGATATGGAGAGAAACGCAGGAGGATATGGTGGAGATGTGGAGCACTAACAGGCTCATGTCAGCGATACTGCAGAACCTGCAGTCTCGCCCTTCTGGCGGTGGTGCCCCTCCGATGGCCTCCTCTGTGGTCCCCTCCACATCACAACAAGGGATGGCCAGGGTTCCTGTCGGGACCTCCGCGGCCCCAGACGCAGCACCCGAGGAGGAGGACGATCCGGTCTCCTCGCGAGTAGCGGTGGCGGATCCGGTCTCCTCGCGAGTAGCAGAGGAGGATCCGGTCTCCTCGCGAGTAGCGGCGGAGGATCCGGTCTCCTCGCGAGTAGTGGCGGAGGCCTCCGGCGCCGGGAACAGCTGCCCGGACGCCGTCGAGGCCACCGCCGCCGCAAAGGAGGCTATGGAGCCACCTGCCGCTACGGGAGGTCGTCCCGAGCCCGCCTGCCCTGACGCCGCTGAAGACACCGACGGAGTCTGTTCCACGAGACTGAAGACAGCTGTTCCACGAGACTGTTCCATGAGACTGAAGACAGCTGCTCCACGAGACTCGCCTGCGGCCAGCCTCGACCTGAGCCAGACCCGAGCCTGCCCGGCCCCGCCCAACCGCCGACAGATTGTTGCTCCGTCCCTGCCGGGCAGGATGGAGGGGAAGAACCCCACCCTCAGGGCTCAGGTAGCAGCCCTAGCGCAGGAAAATCAGAGCCTGCGAGCCCAAATGGACCAGATGACCCAGGCCCTGCAAAATTTGCAATTCCAGGTGGGACAGCTGCAGGCAGCCCGGGCACCTGCAGCTAAAATCACCATTGTTGTGCCGCAGCGTTTTTCTGGGGACCCGGCGGACCTAGAGACTTTCCTAGCAAACTGTCACCTCTACATACAGGTACGCGGCCAGGACTTTCCTACTGAGCGGGCCCAGGTGGCGTTTATCATCAGCCTGTTGTCAGGCTCGCCCGCTAAGTGGGCCGCGCCGCTGCTGCAACAGAACAGCACGGTCCTGGACAGTATGGCGGTGTTCCTGCAGGCCTTCCGGGAGGTCTGGGGAGATCCGGTGCGTGTGGAAACAGTGAGCCAGCAGCTTCGGCAGCTGCAGCAAGGGCGAGGTTCCGTGCGGGAATACACCACTGCTTTTCGCTTGCTCACCCAAGACCTGGGCTACAATGATGCCGCCCTCCGAGACCAGTTCCGGGCTGGGCTGTCGCCGGAGATCCTGGACGAGTTGGCCCGCAGCTCGCCGCCTCCTACCCTGGAGCGGCTGATACAGCTGGCCCTCCGCATCGACGGGCGCCTGGAAGCCCGTAGGCAGGCCCGTCGGGCGGCGGCCCCTGGCCCGCGGCCAGTGGTGGGAGCGCGCTCCGGGACAGCTGCTCCACGAGACTCGCCTGCGGCTCGGCCTGCCGGCAGTGCGTCCGGTGGCGCTACGGACATGGAGGAGCCGATGCAGCTGGGAGGGGCCCGTCCTCGGCTGACTCCGGAGGAGAGAGAGCGCCGACGGCGCGGTGGACTCTGTTTGTATTATGGCCTCGGTGGACATTTTGCCCGGGTGTGTCCCGCCAAGTCCGCCCCGGCTGGGAGACCGGGAAACGCCACCCCCAGACCTAGATGGCCTGCGAGGCCTGGGGGAGCCTGGCGGCCAAGGGCCTGAGGATTCGCCTGCACCCAAACGTGACCCACTGTTGGTTGCCGC
Source organism: Ctenosaura bakeri (assembly GCA_948474755.1). Taxonomy (NCBI): domain Eukaryota; kingdom Metazoa; phylum Chordata; class Lepidosauria; order Squamata; family Iguanidae; genus Ctenosaura; species Ctenosaura bakeri. Next base: position 18,432 of record CAOLHI010004972.1, on the reverse strand, counting down.
GACGGTGAGCCACGGCGATGCTGTGCCCGCCCCGGTGGGGGCGATGATTGATTCTGGGGCATCTAACAACTTCCTCGACGCCCAGTTCGCCCGAGACCACTGCATTCCACTGGAGCCGCTGCCCGAGTCCCGACCAGTGGAGACCATTGACGGGCGTCTGCTGCGGTCAGGGCCTGTCACTCACCAGACAGCCAAGGTGGTGCTAGAGATCCAGGGGCACGTCGAGCGGATCCAGTTCCTGGTGACGGCGGTGCCCTACTTCCCAGTGGTTTTGGGAATGCCATGGCTCTCGCGCCATGACCCGCACATCTCTTGGTCACGGCGCGAGGTGCTGTTCGCTTCCCACTACTACCAAGAACACTGTTGGCCGGAGCGGCTGATGGCTGCATTGGAGTCCCCGGGGCCCGACTCCACAGTGGAGCTGCCGCATAAATACCAGGATTATGCGGATGTCTTTGATCCAAAGGAGGCGGACCGCCTGCCGCCACACCGGGTTTACGACTGCGCCATAGACCTGGTCCCGGGTGCCCCGATCCCCGCAGGACGGATCTACGCCTTGTCTGAGCCGGAGCTGGCGGCCTTGTGAGAGTTCTTGGAAAAGAACCTGCGCCGGGGGTTTGTGCGGTCCTCCACATTGCCTGCCGGGGCCCCCGTGCTGTTTGTGCGCAAAAAATCGGGCGAACTCCGGCTCTGTAATGACTACCGCGCCCTAAACCGGATCACTATCCGGAACCGGTACCCGCTGCCGCTAATCCCGGAACTGTTGAAGCGCTTACGGCACACGAGGGTGTTCACCAAGTTGGACCTGCGGGGGGCCTACAACCTGGTGCGCATCTGGGCGGGGGACGAGTGGAAGACGGCGTTCCAGACGCGATACGGGCACTACGAGTACACCGTGATGCCGTTCGGTCTGTGCAACGCCCCGGCCGTCTTCCAGCACTTTGTCAACGACGTGTTTTGGGACCTGCTCGATCGCTTCGTGATCATCTATCTAGATGATTTTCTCATCTACTCGCCGAACCAGCGAGTACACGAAGCCCACGTCCGGACCGTCCTGCAGCGGCTGCGGGAGCACAGCCTCTACGCCAAGCTCGAGAAGTGCGCCTTCGACCTCCGCGAAGTCGACTTCTTGGGCTACCGGGTGACGCAGAGGGGTATTGAGATGGACCCGGCCAAAGTGGAGGCAATAGTGTCGTGGCGGCCACCGGGGTGCCGCAAGGATGTGCAGCGCTTCCTGGGATTCGCGAACTTTTACCGGAAGTTCATCCCGGAGTACGCAGAGCTGGCGGCGCCCATCACCAGCGTCCTCCGAGGCAAGGCGCCGTTCCAGTGGACTCCCGAGGCGCAGCAGGCCTTCGAGTGCCTCAAGGCCCGGTTCGTCTCCCAGCCGATCCTGCAGCTTCCGGATCCCAAGCGTCCGTTTGTACTGGAGACGGACGCGTCAGATGTGGCGGTCGGCGCGGTCCTGCTCCAGGCATCCGGGCCGGAGGGCCAGCTCTTGCCGTGCGCATACCACTCCCGGCAGCTCACTCCCCCCGAACAGAACTATACCATCTGGGAGAAGGAGCTCCTGGCGGTCAACTCCTGGAAGGGGCCCAGCATCCGGTCCAGGTGCGGACGGACCACCGCAACCTGGAGTTTCTGCAGACCGCCCGAAAGCTAACCCCGCGGCAGATGCACTGGGCCCAGTTCTTCGCCCGCTTTGACTTCCAGCTGCAATACATCCCCCGGGCCCGCAACCGATGCGCGGACGCCTTGTCGCGGAAGCCGGAGTACGCCACCACAGCTGAGGCTGACGTCCAGTCCACGATCCTCCGACCCGAGAACTTTGCCGCTGCCGTTGATGTGGCGGACCTGTCGCGGCGCATCCGCGCGGCTCAGGCTGGGGAGCCGTTCCAGCAGCGGTTACAAGCGGAGGACCCCGCGTCCCCTTGGTCCCGCCGAGAGGGTCTGTTGTACCACCGGGGCAGGCTGTTCGTCCCGGCGGGCCCTTGCCGGGAGGAGGTCCTTCGTCTCTGCCATGACGGGAGGCCGGCCGGGCACTTTGGCCTCTTCAAGACTCTTCATCTGATCCTGCGAGAGTTTTGGTGGCCGCGGGTGCGGAGCGACGTGGATCGCTACGTCCGGTCCTGTCCAGTGTGTCGCCAGGCCAAAGACCCGCCTGGGAAGCCCGCCGGGCTACTGCAGCCTCTGCTGACTCCTGCAGGGCCCTGGCGGCTAATCTCCATGGACTTTGTGACGGAGCTGCCGCCGTCCCGAGGCCACACCACCATCCTGGTGGTAGTGGATCTGTTCTCAAAGATGGCCCACTTCGTGCCATGCCCGGTTCTACCCTCTGCCAAGGAGACAGCTCGTCTCATCCTGCAGCATGTCTTTCGGCTACACGGCCTGCCAGAAGGTGTGGTGACTGATCGGGGGGCGCAGTTCACCACTCGCTTCTGGCAGAACCTCCTGCAGCTCCTAGACGTCAAGCCACACCTGTCCTCAGCACACCACCCGCAGACGGACAGCCAGACCGAGCGGACCAACGCGACCCTGGAGCAGTACCTGCGCTGCTACAGCTGCTACCAGCAGGACACCTGGAGCGAACTCCTCCCGCTGGCCGAGTTCGCTTACAACAACGCCGTACTCGCCTCCACGCGGCAGTCGCCGTTTATGGCCACCTATGGCTACCACCCGAGATGGTTCCCGCCCGTCGGAGCTCCGTCGGCTGTGCCGGCAGCCGACCAATGGCTGCAGGAACTGCGTGCCCTGCAAGCCGTTCTGCGATCCCAGCTGGAGGAGGCCAAGGAGCAGTACAAGCGGACGGCGGACGCACACCGTCAGCCGGGGGCTCCGCTACAGGTCAGAGATAGAGTGTGGCTGTCCACCCGCTACCTCCCCTCCGTTCGCCCAAACCAAAAGTTAGACGCCCGCTTCATCGGCCCCTTCACCATCACGGCCCAGGTCAACCCTGTCGCCTTCCGCCTGCAGCTTCCACGATCGCTCCGGATCCACCCCGTGTTCCACTGTTTGCTGCTCCAACCGGCAACGGGGGTGCGGCCCGACGCCGGGCTGGGTACGCCCCCTGGTCCTGTCACGGTCGACGGACAGGAGGAGTACGAGGTGGCTGATACTCTGGACTCCCGCCGCCGCCGCGGCCGTCTCCAGTACCTGGTCGACTGGCGCGGCCACGGTCCAGAGGAGCGGTCCTGGGAAGACGCCGCCGACGTCCACGCCCCCCGGCTGGTGCAAGCCTTCCACCGCCACTATCCCGCCAAGCCCCGACCGCCCGGGGGGAGGAGCATCCCTGGGGAGGGGAGTGATGTCGGGACCTCCGCGGCCCCAGACGCAGCACCCGAGGAGGAGGACGATCCGGTCTCCTCGTGAGTAGCGGCGTAGGATCCGGTCTCCTCGCGAGTAGCGGCGGAGGCCTCCGGCGCCGGGAACAGCTGCCCGGACGCCGTCGAGGCCACCGCCGCCACAGAGGAGGCTATGGAGCCACCTGCCGCTACGGGAGGTCGTCCCGAGCCCGCCTGCCCTGACGCCGCTGAAGACACCGACGGAGCCGGCGCTGCGGAAGAGAGTCGCCCGGAGGTCGCTGGGTTGCCGCTCACCCGCGGGCCCGATCCGGAGGAGCCTGATGGCCTCCCTCCCACGTTCTCGCAGCGGCGGCAGGCCAAGGAGGCTGCCCGCCGCTCCCGCCGGTTGCTGGAGCGTCAGCGGCAGGCTGAGGGCTCGCAGCTGGCTAAGGACGCTCAGCTGTGAGCCCGGCTGAGGGCTCCCAGCTGTGCAGCAGCTTCAGGATTGGCTGGCTCCGGCGCCAGGCTCCTACTTTAGAGCCAGAGGGAGCCAAGTTCAGCACGGAGCAACAATCAACGGCTCTCCGTGTGTTGCCCGTCGGTGCTGCTGCCTTGTTCCTGCCTGCCTTGCCCCTGCTGCGGTCCCACCTCGTTCCTGCCGAGACACTGCTCGGAAGCCTTGCCAGCCAGCTTAACCCTTCGTTGCCCGGGTGAGGAAAACCCTTTCTTTTCGTTCCTGTTTGCCGCCTGAAGTAAGGCTTGCTTTAGTTTTGCGGTGACTCTGCTGGCTGAGGCTTCTGGGACGCCAGCCTCGGCCTGAGCCAGACTCGAGCCTGCCCGGCCCCGCCCAGCCGCCGACAGTTCCATCTGCTAGCCAGCTGCTCCCTGATGGGCCGTCCCTAGAGGGGCCTGCTTCTAGGAAGGGGGAACGTGTGAAAAAGAGAATGCAGTGCTATAGCCCATGATTTGGTTTGCTCAGCCTGAGAGGGGGTGGAGGGCATTCACGACTTCCAGTGGCTGCAGCAAGGAGCTTGGTCATCTCCCGCCACAACTGGAGGTGAGATGCCCTCCCTACAGGGGTCAGGTACCCTCTGTTTGTAGTCAAAACGGTGGGAGAATTACCTCCTTGGTAAAGGGGTTTCGGAGGTGCTCGGGCGAGGTTGGAAACCCCGCACCTCACTTTAAAAGTAAGAAAGTTGCTATGTACGAGCAGGAGGTGGACCTGCGAGCTGCCATTACCCCGTAAGGGCTCCAGTGGAGAATATCCTTGCCACCGCTGTTTATGATTTTTAAGGAGGTGAAGAACGGAGAGCGGGTGAAGAACAGAACCTCCAGGTAGTATTTTTTTTGCGCTTTACTTCCCTGTCCACTTTGGAGAGTTAAAATCAATACAGAGCGCTCTCTGAGTCGGGGTAACTAAAACTAGGTCCCTTTAAGGACCTTTCCCCTTTAAGGACTCTTGAAGGGAAAGGGGAAACCCGGAAGGGACTGAATACAGAGGCACAGCCCAGCATATGGGAGGAGAGCCACAACTACACACTGGGGGAAAAACGGACTTCGCTCGGCGTGGGAATGTAAGAAGTTGATTTGTAAGCAGTCGCAGCTTTGGTAAGAGACAATAGGCTTTCTCCCTACCTTCTCTATTTTGGAAATTTGAGAGTGGTGGAAAGTCAACGGGAAGAGAGCAGGTTCTTTTGGTTCAGCCCAAAAGCCTGAAAGTGTTATAAGCTCCACACGGAAGAAAGGAGGTGGAGAGGAACACGGCTATAGGAATAAAGATTGCTAAAAGATTGTTTTAAAGAGAGCTTGTGGAGTTCGAAGGCAGAGGAAGAACTGTGGCTATGAAAAGGACAAAATACCTGTTGGAATAAGTATGAATTGGGCTATGTTGGAAGCTTAAGAATCTTTAGAAGCTACTATTAGAATGGACTTATGTTGAGCTAGACCAAGGTTATGGACTGGAAGGGGTGTTATGCCCTAATTGTATTTGTTAATCTTCAATTTCAAGTATTATAAATAGATCTAATAGACGTTGAATTTGGGAGGAAACTCTCTTAATAGGTGTTATATTGGATTTAACTATTGTGTGTTAACTATTAATGCCTACTTCCAAATAATAATACAAAGTAATATAATATAATGTAAAATGGTACTATTGACTTCCGGTTCCGCAGTGGCGAAGAGAAGGTTGAACCCTCTCCAGCTCCGGAGAGAATTCATCGCGTTTCATGACTGGGAGGTGTCTGCAAGGAAGCAGACACCTCAAAAAGTTCTCCGGTGAGAAGAGAACTCGAATGGGGCCACAGAGACTCGTTTCCTTCCTTGATCAAGTGTGAGGAATTCATCAAATCCACTTGAACAGGGGAGTGGGAATTGGACGGCAGCCATCGTCGTGAAAAGTAACTGAGCTTGATCTCAGCATGTCCTCGTCGCGGTTTTTTAAAACCACTTGATTAGACTGGTGCCAGGGTGTTCTGATTAGTGTAGAGAGAGGCATTGCCAGCTCTGCAAATAAGGTGATATTTGAACTTTTATTCCTTTTTTCTAAAACTGACAATATTATATCTTATACATAAGAGCGGATCTATATTGGGTTTAATGAGACGGAGAGTGGTTAACTAAACTCTGAAACCAACAGCTGTTTTTTGTTTTGTTTTTTTGCTTCTCTTCCTTTTTGTTTGCGAGAACGGGATTAATATTTTTGCTATTTGGACTTCAAGTGGGAGAAAACTTTTTTTTTCTTTTTCTTCTTTACTGGACTATTTCTTTTTTTAAAAAATTTTTTTATTAATTATATAACTAAATCACAAATACAAAACAAGAAAAAAAAATTAAACACCATGTGATATACATAATAGTGAATTAAAAAAAAATAATTTTTTTTCTTTTTCTTTTTTTTCTCTTCTCTTAAGCAATACTAACTTTCATTGTTATTTTGCACCTTTACCCTTAAATTTATAAATCTGTTCAACTATTATAATTTCACATTTAATTCAATATTTTTCACATCCCCTTTAATCTATTTCTATTGTTAATTCTTTTAACTTTTTTTTTTAAAAAAACATTGACATCACTTATCCTTTTAAATCTATAAATCACAAGTTTAACACACACACCTACTAAGAATTACAAAATATACAACATAAAAGAAAAACAAAACTAAAACTAAAAAATACCCACCCCCCAGAGCCAACTTTTTATTTAATCCACTTTCCAAAATTGCCATTCTTCTTTTGACAGGGTAGTATTACTATCTCTTTTCAGAACTTTATCCAAAAATATTTTCCAAATTTCTTCAAAATCATTCCCTTTAACCAAACCTTTCATAAACCTAATTCTACATGTTAGTTTATCATTAATTGCGATTTTCCACACTTCGTTATACCATTCCTCTATTTGAAATTTTTCATTTGCTTTCCATTTTTTTGCTATTATTAATCTCGCTGCAGTTAACAAATTTGTTATTAATTCTTTCTTTACTTGAGTACACTCAACCTTATCATATATAGATAACAATGCAATATTTGGACATACTGGTATATCTGCTCCTATAATCTCTTTTATCTCTTTAAAAACCTTTTGCCAAAACTCCATTATCTTATTGCAATTCCACCACATATGCATATATGTACCAATTTCTTGACATCCTCTCCAACATAATCTTGAATATTTCTCATCTATTTGATTTAATTTCACTGGAGTCAAGTACCATTTCCACACTAATTTATAATAATTCTCTTTTATTCTTATTGATAATTTTTTTAAATGACGTTGTTTCCAAATTTTTCTCCATTCTTGTATATCTATATTTTGTACTATCTCTTCCTCCCACATTTTTCTAAGAAAATCCTCTTCTTGTTCTTTTGCTAATATTTTATATATTTCACTTGTAATACCTTTTAGTATTTCATTTTCTTGCATATTTTCTCTTTGAATAATAATTTGTTCAAATTTAGTATATTCTTTAAAATCCTTAACATATCTTTTCATACTCTTTGTCCATTGCTCTAATTGTATATAATTTAACCAGGATATTTTAGTTTCCTGCAATCTCTCTTTCATTCTATCTTTATTTATCATTATTTTCATCCATTCTTTTAATCTATAAATTTTTTGTTTTTTTATTTCTTTCTCTATTATTTCTCTTAAATTTATTGGAAATTTTTCCATCATCACTATCGGAGTTAATATTGATATATTCGGTATTAATTTTCTTTTATTTTTTTCCCATATTTCTATTATATTTTTTATAAAAGGATTTTCTATCTTCTCCATTTCTTTCTTTGAAAAATTCCTAAAAAATATATTTTCTAATTTTGTCTCAATATTCATATCTTCTATCTCTAACCAATCTAAATCACCCTTTCCTGAAACCCCCTCTATGATATATCTCAATTGATTTGCATAATAATACCATTTTAAATTTGGAAGTCCCAGGCCACCTTCTTTTTGACTTTTATACCAATATTTCTTGTTAATCCTCGATTTTTTATTTCCATTACAAAAATTATTTAATATCTTTTGCCACTCCTTTAATTCTTCCTCTGATATTTTTATTGGTAGCATTCTAAACAGAAAGTTAATTTTAGGTAAAATTTTCATTTTTACCACTGCTATTCTACCAAACCACGATAGCTTTATATTTTTGTAGTCCTCTAATTTCCTTTTTGTTTCTAATCTTAATTTCTTGAAATTTTTTTCCTGTAATTCTTGTAAATTTTTTGTAATCTCTATTCCTAAATATTTAATTGATTCTTTTATTTTAAGTAATCCTCTTTTACTACTTATAAATTTTTGTACTTCTTCTTTAGTATAATTAAATAACATTATTTCTGATTTGGCCCAATTTATTTCTAATCCCGTCTTCTCCCCAAACTCTATTAAATGTTTATCTATCCTATCTATCTTTTCAATTGGATCCTTAATTGTCAACAATGTGTCATCTGCAAATAAGCTTATTTTATTTTTTTCCTTAACTCCAATTCCTTCCAAATTCTCATCATTTCTTATCACATTCGCTAACATTTCTATAACTATTGCAAATAAAACTGGAGATAATGGACATCCTTGTCTCGTTCCTCTTGTTATTTGAATCTGTTCTGTAAATCCATCATTTACCATCACTACAGATGTATTATGTGAATACAATTGATTTATTAACCCTTTAAATCTCTCTCCTAATCCTATTTTATTTAAAATTGTTTTTAATGCCGGCCATTCCACACAATCAAAGGCTTTAAATATATCTAGGGCTAAAATTCCAGCTTTTTGTTTATCTCTGTCCATTATATTTATTTTATTTATCGTTTTCCCTATTAAATTTGCCATCTGTCTTCCTTGAATAAAACCACATTGATCTTTATGTATATACTTATAAATAAATTTATTTAACCTCTTCGCCATTATTGCTGTCAAGATTTTTGCATCTTGATTTATTAAAGATATTGGTCTATAAGAACCTGGATCCATAGGATCCTTATTTGGTTTTAAAATTAATATTATTAGTGACTGCTTCCATGATAATGGAATTTTTTCACCCCTCAATATACTATTATATAACACTTTTAGTTTAGGAATTAAACCTTTTTTAAATGTTTTATAATATTCTGGACCTAGTCCATCCAATCCTGGTGATTTTCCTCCATTTAAATTATTTATTACTTCTTCTATTTCCTCTTCTGATATCATTTCTTCCATCAATCCTTTATCTTGTTCTGTTAATCTTACTTTCCAATTTTCATTAATATACTCCTCTATGTTCTCTAAAGATTTATCTTCTGCTGAATACAATTCTGAAAAAATTCCTCAAATATTTTTAATTTCTCTTTCATCAACCTTTTTTCTTTACCAAATTTATCTTTAACTACGCCAATCATATTTCTAGTTTTTTTTTATTGTACTGATTTAGCCAGCATTTTAGAATTTTTATTACTATATTCAAAGTATTCCCTTTCCAAGTATATTAGATTTTTCTGAACTTCGTCCATTTCTATCTTTTCTAATTCATCTCTTTTTGCTTGTAATATTATTAATTTCTGTTTAGTTCTATCTATTATATAATCATTCTCTAGTTCCTTTATTTCTTTTTCTAATTTTAATTTTTTTTCTCCTAATTGTCTCTTTAATTTGCTTGATTCTTTAATGCATAATCCTCTTACCACTGCCTTCATTGTATCCCACAATACATCTTGTGTTACTTCCTTATTGTTTATATCCCAAATTTCTTGCCACTCCTTCTCTATTTTATTTACTATCTCCTTATAATTAAATAATTTAGTATCCAGTCTCCACCTTTTTGCTTCTCTATAATTCCTTTTCATAGTTATATCCAAGTTCATCAGAGCATGATCTGTCACTTTTATTGTTTCAATTTCTGTATTTATTAATCTAGGTATCATATTCTTTGAAACAAAAATATAATCTATTCTTGAGTAATTTTTATGAACTGATGAATAATACGTATATTTCTTTTCTTCACCCTTTATTAGCCTCCAAACATCTATCAGTTCATTTCTACTCACTAATTTATTCAAAATTGTTATATTATTATATCTATCTCTGATGGATCTGATTTATCTTTCCATCTATCCATCACCATATTAAAATCACCTGCGATTATTGTATAGTCTCCTTTCATTTTTTTGATCTTATGAAATATTTCTTCATAAAACTCTTTTTGCTTTTCATTAGGTGCGTAAATATTCATTATGCCATATGTTTCTCCATCTATTTCACCTTGTATAATTACATATCTACCTTTTTCATCTAACTCCACACTTGTTACAATGAAATTGCATCTTTTGGAAATTATTATTGCAACTCCTCTTGATTTGGATGTACCAAATGCTTCCTCATAAATGGCTACCCAGTTCAATCTAAGCTCATTTTTTTTATCATTTTTTTACTGGACTATTTCTATAAGAAAGAAGGTCTTCTTCTAAAATTAATTTTTAATGTATGGGCACTGAGTGGTGCCAAGATGGCCACCGGAGCTCAGAAGAGAGGCGGAGTATAAACAGAAGAGGGTAAACACTTAGCTCAAATAGAAGTTTTTTTCCTCTCACTTTTTTCGTCTTCCTTAAAGAGAGAGAAAAATATTTTAAACAAACCTTAAGGTGCTGATCGAGATTTGGAGTGACAACAGCAGGAGAAGTGATCGGCAGTTGAGATTCGGGACTTGGGGAGGAAATGGTGGTGGTAGTGCTCTGAAGTGCTGGTTGAGAGACAGGAGGGTGTAGACATACAGATTGGTGCGAGCGGATAGCAGCGAGATCAGACCCTGCCCCAGAGTGGAGAAGGACCTAGCTGGAGAAAGCGGCGTGGAGGATGCATAGAAAGATATAGAGAAAGTGAGAAGAATGATCTGGAGATTTGACTGGGGGTCACGGAGCTCAACACGTGGACTAGCGGGGTGGATTCAGTGTACAGGCCGGTGCACGTAGAGGAATCGGCATACAGGTCGGTGCACAGAGAGGAATCGGTGCACAGGCCGGTGCGCGGTGTAAATTGGCAAGAGAAGTGGGGAGAAGGAGGTAGAGCTTATAAAGCTCTATAGGCATCAAAATAGAAGGGAATGAGAAAGCAAGCTGTAAGGGCGGATTAGATCCCTCTGTAATCTAATAGAGCATTAACTTACACGTACAGAGTGGAAACTGATAGAGAATAATAGAACATAATATTGGAATTAAATACCTTTGAGGATGCTGCCTCTGGAATAAATTGGTGCAGTTATTGATTCCCAAAAGTTATAGACGGTTGAAAAACCAGATAAGTTAATGAATTGGGGTTAGCTGTATTGAAGAGTTTTGCATAGACTATCACGAATAGAATTGAATTGATTTGTTTTAAAAATGAAATGATCTGATTGGGGTTAAATTGAATTGAATTGAATTAAATTGAGTTGAAATGAGTTGAGGAAATGAACTGAAATTGAATTGAAATGAAATGATGAAACGATGAATTACATGGGCAAAAAAAAACTTGAATGAATTAATGAATTGTACAAAATCAAATATGAACTGATTGTATATCTCTATATGAATAATTAGATTTCTGGGTATAACCTCATATTTTTGTTTAATATAAAAGAGTGAATAGGATAATGGATATGAATTTAAGCTTGTAAATTAAGGAGATGGTATTAGGGAAGGGAAGAAGATACGACTATTTGATTCATCTGTATGGACAAGAGACCCAAATCAAAAATGGCAAAACAAATAAAAGGCACACCGCTTGACTCTAGACAATCAACTCTAGTAATAACTACAACACCTAAACAAAGGGAACAGAATTTAATTTTGGAAGAGATCAGACTGATGCGAACTGAGCAGACACAAATGAGAATGGAACAGTCAGAAATCAAAACAGAATGGCGGAAAGATATGAGAGATTTAAGCAGCGAGACAAAGTCAGATTTCAAGAAAGAATTTAAAGAAATAAAGGAAACAATTAACACTCTTTCCGAGGAGATTAAGGGAACCACAAGAAGAGTGGAGAAGTTGGAGGAAGAATTGAAATTGGTCCAGGAGAAGTGTGCAACATTAACATGGGAACACGAAAAGGATATTGATGAGAGAGCCTTACTGGAACTTAAGATGTGAGAGAACTTGCTGAAGATCTGTGGATTAGAAGAGCAAAGCTCTGAAGATCTTAGAAAGATTCTAATTCCAGTGTTAGCAAACTTGATTGAGATGGACCCTCAAACATTGGACTGGGAAATAGATAGATTTTTTAGGATTGGCCCTTTAAGAAATAGGAGAGAAGAACGTCCGAGGGATGTGCTGATTTCATGTGTAAGGAAATCAACAAGCGATCTTATCCTCCAGGCCAATACTAAATCAGGAATTGAAGTAAAAGGTCAGAAGCTGCAATTATATAAAGATATACCAACAAGAATACTTCAGAAAAGACAAGACTATAACTTCTTAACTTCCAAACTACGTCGGAATGGAATTCAATATAGATGAGCAAGATTGGAAGGTGTGACTTTCTGATATCGGAAAAAGTTATTTGTGATTTCATCGATACAAGAAACTAAAGATTTTCTGACAAGATATGGCAAAAACTTTGCTGAAAAGATGCAATGATCAGAGGAAGAATTGAGAGGAGTAGAAGGAGGTAAAATCTTAGAGAATGATGTAGGTGAAAAAGTAACTTTGACCTCCTCACAAGAAAGCTTGGAGGAAGAGCTGCAAAAAATAAAGCAAAAGGATATACTTGAAGGAGATTCTGTAAAACAAAGTAACTTTATGACATTGACATCGTTGTTAACTGAACGAGATGACTCAATTGCATAAGAACACAAAAATGGTGGATTTAAGGATTTGGTCATGGAACATTAAGGGTATATGTACACCGGAAAAAAGACAAAAGATTTTCCATTATCTGGGCAAACAAAAGATGGATGTGATTTGCTTACAAGAAACTAGAATTAAGCAAGACAAGGAACATCTTTTAAGAAATAGGAAATTTGAGAAAGAATATATGTCGTTGCCCAATGAGAAGAAGCGAGGGGTAGTAATGTATGTAAGTGAAAGAAACCCATCCAAAGAAATCTTTCGAGATGAAGATGGCCGCTATGTAGCTGTAGAAATCGACTGGCAAGCACAAAAATTGCTACTGGTGGGAGTTTATGGCCCACATAATGGAAAAGAGAAATTTTATAAAGAACTTCAAACCCAGATTATGGATAGAGAATATGATCAAATGATTCTGATGGGTGATTGGAATGGGGTGGTATCTCCATCCCTAGATAGAAAATCAGATAAAAAAATAAAGAGTCAAGGCAAGCTACCTATATCTTTTGAAAATCTAATACGAGACACAGAAACAGTTGATTTATGGAGGTTTCTATACGGGAAAACACAAGCGTACACCTTCTGCGCCGAACTGCATGCATCCTTCTCGCGAATAGATATGTTCTTTGTTTCAAAATCTTTATGTGCACAGGTAAAATCTATGGCAGCCCAACCCAGCACATTTTCAGACTATAATGCTATTGTTATGAATTTTAAAAGAAGGAAAATTGAATATAATTGGCGTCTCAATGAGCACTTATTGAGAAATGAGAAAATCATGGGAAAAGCTAAAGAAGTTCTACATAACTATTTTTTGGAAAATACTCCAGGAGAGATTAATCTCCAAACGATATGGGATGTTGGCAAAGTGGTCGTTAGAGGTTTTTTTATCCAGCAAAATGCAGACATGAATAGAAAGAGAAAAGAGAAGATACAATGGATAAATGAATCAATTCAAAGGAAAGAGATAGAACTACAAATGAAACCATCAGAGAAAAAGATTAAAGAGGAAATAAAAATATTAGAAGAACAATTGGAGTTGATGATGACAGCAGAGATAAGTAAGAAATTGAAGACGTGGAAGCAGAAACATTTTGAATGGGCAAACAAGCCCGGAAAATGGCTGGCCCTAAGACTGAGATATAAAAACCGAAATCCACCTATTTTGAAAATAAGCGATGGCAAAAATACATATCATGAGACAGAGAAGATAAAAAAAATATTCACACATTTTTACCATAATTTGTATCAGGATTCAAGAGAAAGATATTGGAAAATTTATATCATCTGTAAAAATGAGAGAGCTGTCAGAAGAGCAGAGATTAAAATTGAATGCATCTATCTCGGTGATGGAGGTTGTCGAAGCAATAAGATGTCAGAAGAAAAATAAAGCTCCTGGTCCAGATGGATTACCTTCAGAATACTACGCAATATTACAAGATGAATTAGTCTTACATCTTCAGGCAGTAATGAATGAAGTTAAAAATGGGAAAATACCAGAGTCCTGGAAGCAAGCTTTTGTAACTTTTATACCAAAAGAAGAATGAGACCCAAGCTTTCTGAAGAACTATCGTCCGATTTCACTCTTAAATGCAGACTATAAATTATTTATGTGGATAATGACAAACAGATTGAAAACAATTTTGAAAGATATAATATTCGAAGATCAAGCGGGGTTTTTGCCAAATAGACAGATAAAAAATAATATGCGATATATACTGGATATAATTGAAACTTTTGACAAGCAACCAAGCAGAAAGTTGGCCATGTTGTTTTTGGACATTGAAAAAGCTTTTGATAGTGTAAATTGGCAATATATGTTCAAGATGATAGATAAGTTGAGAATGGGAGAAAACTTTACTATGGCTATTAAAACTATCTATAAGAACCAGTATGCGCAAATTTTGATAAACGGAGAAATCGGAAAGATTTAACATTGAAAGAGGTACAAGGCAGGGGTGCCTGTTATCTCCTTTACTTTTCTTGGTATGCATGGAAGCTCTGATTGTAAAGCTTAATGAAGAAAAGGATGTGAAAGGAGTGCGAATCCAAGGTATGGACTATAAGATAAGAGCTTTTGTGGATGATGTGGTTCTGATTACTGAAGATCCCTTGGAAAATATTGGAAGATTCAAAACTATACTGGAAGATTTCTCAGCTGTTTCTGACTTGAAGATCAATGAGGAAAAAACGTATCTTTTGGTTAAAAATATTTCGAAAACAGAAGGAAAACAGCTAGAAGAAATCACAGGCTTCTCAATAAGATCTTAAGTGAAATATTTGGGAATTTATTTGACGAATAAAAATTCGGATCTATTAAGAACAATTATGAGAAGACCTGGAAACAGATAAAGGAAGACTTCAGGAGTTGGGAAAATGAAAGTCTTTCACTGCTAGGTCGAATAGCAGCATTTAAGATGGTGGCATTACCAAAAATGCTTTTTCTATTTCAAAATATCCCAGTAATATATAATGAATCGATATTTAAAGACTAGCAAAAGGATCTTACAAGATTTATTTGGAATAGAAAGAAACCTCGATTTAGATTCAAAATACTCTGTGATGATAAAAAATGTGGGGGACTAGCATTACCTAATCTGAATCTGTATTTTCAGGCTTGCTGTTTAGATTGGCTTCGGGATTGGATAAAGTTAACGGACTGTAGACTCCTTACACTTGAGGGGTCATAGTTGGCGTTTGGTTGGCACGCTTATTTGGGATTCTTTAAAGATAGAGCACTACAAGACTTTAATCAACACTTTGTAAGAAGACCCATACTCAAAATATGGAATAAATACAAATTCAGATTATATCCTAAAACCCCACTTTGGAAATCCCCCCACGAAGATTTTTACAAATGAGAAAACATTCTGCACGGGAAATGGACGACATATGGGGATATATCAGTAATAAAAGGTAAAGAAATTAAAATGAAAATGTTGGAGCAGCTGCGAGAAGAAGGCCTGAATTGCCACTGGTTGTTGTATAGACAACTGTATGAAAAATTTAAGATGGAAAAGAAGCTGACTGGATTCCAAATAGAAAAAAATTGGTTTGATCTGCTGTTGGTTGAGAGAAATAAAGGGTCAACTTCTATAATATACCAACATCTGTTGGAATGGTTTACTGAGGAAGAGGTAGTTAAAGAACCAATGGTTCGGTGGTCCCAGAATGTGGGTAGGGAGATAAGTCTAGACCAGTGGCAAAAAACTTGGCAAAAAAGAATGAAGTATACTGTTTGCCAAAATTTGAGAGAAAACATCTATAAAATGCATCTGAGATGGTATCTCCCACCCGAAAAGCTAGCCAAAATGTATAAGTGCGATGACAGATGCTGGAAGTGTCATACAGAAAAAGGTACTTTTTATCATCAATGGTGGCTCTGTACCCACGCACAGAGATACTGGAAATATATTCTTTTAACCATGGAGAAAGTTCTAGGAGTCAAATATAGGATGATTCCAGAAACATATCTATTGAATATTTTGGAAGATGAAATGGAGAAGAAGTTCGGAAGGATTATGTTTTATATGATAATATGTGCTAGAATAGTATTTGCGAGATATTGGAAATCTCATGAAATCCCTATGGAAGAAGAATGGGAAAAAGCCTTGTAGGACATGATGATTATGGATAAAATAACTCTGTCTCTTAAGAATAAGAATATAGGGGAATTTAATAAAACTTGGGAACCCTTAATATCTTTTTTTAAAGAGAAGTGGAAAGAAGAAATATTTGCAGAAAGATGAGTATGAATATGATATGAAATCTAACGTATACGCATATATATATATATATATATATATATATATATATATACACATACACATACACGATCAGCCTAGTCTCATTGATAAAATTTGTATCTTTTGAGATAAAAAGAATTAATGTTCTACTGATTAACAGATACAGAAGTTAAGATCCAGATTCTGAATATAAAATACTGTAATATCAACAAGTCTAACCAAGTGGGTAAAACTTTTCTTTTTGTTTATGTTGTTCTTGTTTAGGTTGTATAGTGTATTTTTGTGTTTTGTTTTTTGTAATAGATCTGATTATGTATATTTTAATGTCTGAAACTTTTTAAATAAAAAATAATATTAAAAAATAATAATGTAAAATGGTACTATTGTGTATTAAATTGGTGTTAGTGCTACATAATAGTATATAATATAGTTGTATAAGTTGTATAAGATTCTTTGCGTAAGTTCTCTCTATAGGATATTTTAGGATATTGTAGTTGCGTAATGTTAAGAATTGGGAGTTGATAGTTTGAGTACTTAGGAGAGTAACATTTGATAAGTTTTGGAATATTGGAATATTGGAGTATTGGTATTGGTATTGAAATACTGGACTATGACCTGCACTGGAAAATTCTATATGTTGATAAGAAACAAGGATTAAGACCCCCTCCGCGCCTTGGGGTTACTTTAATAGAAGCACCGTTTCCTTCCTGTTGAAATCATTACTAAATCTAGGCAAGCTCTTTAGAATTTATTGGTATACCAAAATATATAAATAAGTTAAATACTAATAGGAAAAATCTGTTAATTCTGTAAATTTAGAATTAAGTTAGAATTAGTTTACTTTTGTCTAGATATATATAATTTAAGATTTGAGAAGTTCTATAGGAGTAGACTTTATAGGTTAAACAATTTTCTCCCCAACAAATTTTTTTTTTTTAGAGATAGTTTTTTCACTTACAGTTAAAGTTGAAGTGGTCCTCCGTGAGCTGGATTTTGTATCTCTTCCCTCTGTTACCTTTTATCTATTTTTATTTATTATCTTCAAATCTAACAGAGAGCCGATATCCTTTAAAAGAACATGGCCTCTGGAACAAGGAAAGCGGTGTTATCTCAACAGCATGTACAAAGAAGAGCGTCAATTGAAGAACAGACTAAGTTCTCAGAGTTTGGAAAAAGTATCTTGGAGGAGATTCGAAATTTAAGAAAGGATTTTAAGCAAGAATTGCAAAAGGTCTCTGCAGAAATGAGAGAAGTCAAACAGGAAATGCTAAGTATAGGACAGAGAATGGAAAGTATGAATGAGGACATACAAGAAATAAGAAAATAGATAAATTGCAAGATAGAACAAATAATTTAGAAAAAGAAGCGCCAGAAATACGGAAACAGATTGAACGAGTAGAAATGCAAGCTTTAAACACCGAGGGGAAAATACGTGACAAATGTCTCAAAATTAGAGGCCTAGAAGAAATGGATGGAGAGGATTTATGTAATTGTATAATCCTACCCTTGGCACAATATATAGGCTGGAATATCAAACAGCTTGATTTAGAAATTGATAAAATGTTTCGAATAAACTCATTCATTGCGAGGAAAAGGAAGGTACTGCGAGACATAGTTGTTTATTTTTTAAGAGAAAGAGTGAAAGATCTGGTAATACAGGAAAGTTATTCAAACAAACTGGTGATTCAGGGTAAAGAACTACAGACCTTTAAGGACTTACCTTTGCAAGTACTCAAAAAAAGTTAATGGCAGACCGAACAGTCGTGTAGAGACCAAGCTGGTCAATACACAACCGCCCAGCGGGGCGAAACCAGCACGATAACAAGCCCGAATGCTGGTCTAAATTCTCCCCGGGTAAAGGGAGATCGGAGGGGTCCCGGAGGGGGCTCGAAGAGGATCGTCATCGAATAGACACAGAAGTTCTGTGCCGAAGTCCGAAGACGTCCAGGAGCCGAAGGGATGCCACAACCCCACTGGGCAGCCGCATATGCGACGAAGGAACACTAATACCCTTTTTTTTAACTGTTTGTTTTGAAGAATTTTTCGAACTGAATTTCGTTAAAACTTCTCCCCTGGGCTGTTGCAGAATAGATCCTACTGTTAAGACTG
>CAOLHI010004971.1:0-91064 GCA_948474755.1 Ctenosaura bakeri | reverse complement strand
TGAGAAAGAGAGTTTGTGTGTGTGTGTGTGTGTGTGTGTGCGTGCACATGTGTGGGGGAGTGATCTTGCTCTGAGGAAAAAGCACAGCATTGTCATCACAGCAGCTTACAAAATCAGTGATAACCTCCTAAAGGGGGTTTGCCAGATCTTAGGGCCTGGCCTTGACTTTTCCAGTTTTCAGGGGTTATCTCCAGGCAGGGGGAGAAGGGTGGAAATTTTCTAGTTTTGCTCAGTTCAGCTCTGAGCAAAAGGAAAGGGCTGGATACATATCTCCAGCTCAGCTAAGAGAGCAACTGTCATGGGCTAAGAGTCAGCTTCTCCAGGTGAACAGCAGCCTCAAAGGAGGATAAGAAGACAGAAGTGCACTGGGAGCTAATCAGACTGGGATGAGAACCTGCTGGCTTCAGCCTTTGTAAGGAAGGCAGAGGTGATGGCTTGATGCCAGAAATAATGGGTGCGTTTGCTGGCCCTTGCCTTTGTGTGTACTACAGATTCTCTGCTTGCTGTCTGTCTGGACTATCTGACCTTGCTGCCCACTGATTCTTGACCTTTGGACTGACACTGGACTTTGCTTCTACTTCACCATAACCAGGCAAGCTTTATTGGATTGCCAATCTGTAGTCATTTCCTGCTAAATATTTTGGCGCTCCGCTGTGTGACAACAAACAGCCAGCACTTACGACAGCAGCCCCTTGTTACAATTTGTGCGGATTAATTGATTTGTTGCTCTAACTTACAAAGATTCACGGGTGGTGGTGGTGGTGGTGGAATGTATTTCCTTAGTTAGCTTCCTCCTTCCCTCCCAGTCCTTGTGGTGCCAGAAGTCACCCCCTGCTCTACTGTGCATCCACCTTCTGGCTAGAAGCAAGTAGTCTACATGAAATGTTTTTTATGTAAGAGGAAGGAATTGGCAAAACCACTTCTGAGTATTCCTTGCCTAAGAAAACCCTTTGAAATTCATTGGGTTACCATAAGTTGACAGAACACTTGAAGGCACATGCATGTACACACATCTCATCTCCCTCAATAAGTGTGAAGGAATTATCCCTTCATCTCACCTTGCTCTGAGAACATCCCTTTTGGTTAAGAATTTCTGTCTTCTCATACTCCCCCCTTTTCTGTACATATAATACACACACACACACACACACACACATATATATACTTAGAGATTTTCCCCACTATTCTGTTATAGCATGATTATTCCACTTTCAACATCCTATGGAGTCCTGGGGTTTGCAGTTACGGCAGGGGCCACCCCCCCCCCCGTAACTGCAAACCTCAGGACTCCATAGGATGTTGAAAGTAGAATAATTGCACTATAACAGTATAGTGAGGAAAGGCTCATAAACATATACATATACAAACACATATATATTTGAATGACAAGTTGTGAGCAACTCCGTGTTTTTGTGTGTGCACATGTGCATGTCCATTCCTTCAAGTCACTGGTGACCAACCCCCCCCCCGAATTTCACAGAGTTTTCTTAGGCAAGGAATATTTAAAGACAGTTTTGCTCTTTCCTTCCTCTGAAATATAGCCTACAGTAGAATACTTAATATAGAGTGCTTAAAGCCAATATCAGACACCATCCTTAGGTCTCTGGTTTTGGCCTGGAACCCTCAAGGCCTGGGGTGATCTATTAATTGTGATTTATTATGACATAGATCTATTAATTATGAATTAATAGATCAAAGAAGAAATGTCACAGTTAACAGATCAGTCCCAGACACGCATCTGCTGAAAAAGAAGAATGAAACCTACTCTCAGGGAGAGCGTAGAAAGTTATTTGGTTCACTGCTGAGTTGTAAGTAATCTATTCCTATTACTTGTTACAATGATGGAAAGTCAGAGTTAATTCATTCTGTTTCTAGTTGCACTGCTCATTACTTTTCCATTACATTCTTTTACTTACTGGTATATGAAGGAAAGAAGCGACGTAAAGATTGAAAAGATAATTCCATAAAACTTGAACACTTCTTGTCAAAATGCCCCTTAAGATATCTTCATAAGCAAATTTGAGGGGAAAGGAGGACACTAGACTCTCTTACTTGTTACACCAGGGAAATAATTTTGTTTTTAATATGTAATCTTACTAAGTAATTTTGTTACACTCTTGTTTCCTAGAAGGTAACTGGTTATAAGTAGTACTTTCAAGATCTGCTCCCAGGTGGGTGAGCATAGCATTGTGGATGAAAAGCATGTAAATTATATTTACTCAATTTATAAAGAGATATTATGCTCAGAAAAAAAATATTAATTGAAAGCAGAACTGGTGCTTTTGTTTAAAAATGACTGTTTTAATAATGCAATCAGAACAGTCTTGAGGCTTCTTTCATACAAATAACATTTGTATAAATATTCTGGTTATGTATTTCCATTAGCTCATGTCTGAAATGCAAGTTACATCTTAGCCACAATAAAGTCAGAAACCCCTTCCTTGTTTTTGCAGCAGCCCTGGCCACAATGCAAGGCAAAACTAGGCATGCATGCGTAAATTATCATTGCAATGACAATTCTTAAATTGTGTAAAACAATGTAGTATGAACTAAACTGCACACTTTTAAAATTATTTTTTAAAAAAAATGCAATCCACAAAATATTTGCACATATTAAAATATTTAATATATCAGTCTGTCTTCTTTACTGTCTAGATGTTTTCCATAAAACTGGATACACAGCCTAGATCAAAGCCGTGTGCCAAAGAGAGTCTGAGGGATCATAGCTATTTTGCATCCCTAGAATAAGACAAAGTGGCCCTCACACACCAAAAAATTCTGCATCCCCAGAATAAGACAAAGTGGCCCTCATACACCAAAGGACCAACATCAATAATATGAGGCCTTGTCCAGTGTTGTGATTAAATCAGTTTTCCTCTCTTAAAAGCTGGGCTGTTCTCTCTTCTGTTGTCAAAGATCAGAGGATGGCTACAGCCATGGGCATATCCAGGAATAAGTCCTTCTCACCATAGCCATGTTGGCTGGGGCATTCTGAGAATCATGATACAGAAAAAGAATAACTTTTCCCAGACTTTCAAGTGTCCTATAATATAAAGAAATCCATAATAGGCAGAGACACTAGTTCAAAACTGTGTAGCTGAATCAATAAACCACCTCATTAAAACATTTCTCTAAATGATACTCAAGTGCATCCTGGATGTTTAAATTAGTCCACACCAGACAGCTGCCAGCAAACTTTTCTTCTCCCTAGCCATCCATATTTTGTTTCACAGAAAAGGGAAGCTTGTTGTACACAGCTCAGAAATCACAGGAGGTTCTCTCCCCTGCCTTTGCCTATTCTTTGTCTCTCACAGTACAGAAAATTGCAGGATCTCTGTCCTAGGCTACCATCCTATCTAATCATGAGGAAAGGGAGCTGGGTAGATCATGTACATTTCCAATTTTTGCCATTAGGGTGTATCACATTGTTCATATCTGAGCATCAGAGCAAAGCTGCCATTATTGTTCAGGCAGAAGAAGAAAATGGGACCAGAGATTTGAGGCAGGGAGAGAGAGAGAGAATTTTCCTCAGCAGTTTGTAGGTAGCAGCTCCACAGGCCTAATGTTAAGAGGCATAAACAAAATCTTGCTAATACTTTTTTTGTGCATATGTGCAGGTGATGGTGGACTGACAGGCATACAGAATCAATTTTTCCCAGATAAACCTAAGAAGCTATGATTTTGTTCAGTAACAGGAAGTATTGTGGAAATTCAGCAGGAGGTCTTGAAAGAGAGGAGAGGTTGCAAATGCACAGGTTTAATCAGATCAAGTTTTCAAGAGCTCAGGGCATGGAAGGTTACAACTGCAGGAGTGCTAAACAAGGTTGTGATGTTTCTGTTCTCCGTGAAGCTGCTTTCCACCATCAATGCACACTACTGTGCTTATTCTATAACTGTGATATCACTTATTCTGAAACTGTAATGAAAGAAGTACTTTCTAAGCTTTCTAAGATGTAATGAAGTGGTCATTGTGGGCTCATTTACACAATCAAGATTCAGAGTTTATTAGCTTGAGCTGCCATTCCTGCTTAGAGTATACCCACTGAAATCAATGGGACGTAACATAAAACAGATTCTTACAATCATATGTATATATAGTGTGGATGCCCACTCCACGTACCAGGTGAATACCCCTCAAGTGTCCAAATAAGCAATCTGTATACAGTGTACACATGTTGAACATTATGGGAGAATTAACTGTAGACGATACAGACCTGAGTGCACAGGTACCCAGATTGTACATGCACTGAAGTAAACAGTTTAAATGTCATCCTTGAATTGAATCCAGTTGATTTCAAATGGACCTTCTGTAACAGTTACAAGGTCTGGATCCAAATGAGTAATTCTTGCCTCTTTTAAAAATATAAAAAATACAAGTGTCTTTAATCCCAAAATAATTATGAACATCTTCAAATAACCATCTTCTTTCACTGTTGTCCAAGCTGCTGGACCGTTACTGAAATGTTCCATATTTGTTCCCTACCATGCCTGCAAAATGACTTCCTCTCTTTAGCTGAGATTTGTTTAGGTACATTTTTGCCATTACTTAATATTATTATATTTCAGTTCCCAGCATAAGTGCAAATGAAGGCGTATTTGACCCATGGAGTAATGTAAAAGTTCAAAAATCACACTAACAAAATGGACAAGAAAACCCTAGTGAGATAGCTGTAGAAACATATGTTTCTCTGACCTTGATTTAATTTGATTCCACATTCCTCATTGCACTATAGCTTCTGAAGTTATCTCTTCTCTTTTGCATATTTGGAAAAAAAACCTTATTTCCAACGTGGTCTGTTGCCATCTAGTGTTAAGCACAAGCAATTTGCTTAAAGCTCTGTTTTCTGTACATTGTAAAAATAACTGCTAGCAACACCAACATCCAAACAGAAAATAAAGTTATTATCTTTCCCAAAGGAACAACAGTTCTATGACCAGGGCACACATTCTCAGCAACCTCACCAAACTACTATTCACAGGATTATTTCAAGGAAGTATTGAATACCCTGAAAAGCAATGTACATTACATTGAGTGGAAATTGTGCAGTTCTTTAAATATTGTTAGATTCCCAGCAGCCTTGACCAGCATAGCTAATGGCAAGGAATACCAAAGACTGCAATTCGAAGAACATTTGGTAGACTGCACAATTCTCACCACTGGTACAGATACACCCTCTATCTATGAATTTGCTTCATTGTTAACATATGTTGGAAAAGTGGTTTCTCACTTTGGTTGCATGTTCTAGAAATATCTTGCTGACGTTCATTAAAGTCAACTTAAATCATTTCACTGAATCTTAGAATGAGGGGCTTATCTCCAACTTTCAGCTTGCTCAATAAATATAGAGTTTCCCAAATGTGCAGTGAGATCAAGAGTTTGGGTTTGCAAAGGGGTAACATCTGAACCAGGATGCATTGGTCTGAAACTTCAGGACTGTGAACAGTAGAGCTCCAGTCTCAGGATGCTCCTGCTGGGAGAAGGGAAAGAGAAAGGTTATTGTTTCCTCCTCCTCCTTGCTGTGACAGTCCTGTTTCCATATACAAGCAGATTATAGATTATAGATACAGGTATAGATGCATGCTCCCAAAGACTTCCAAAAATGTGGAGTGGGAATGGCAGCTGGGAGACAGTTGCAGCAGAAGCTGGGAATCTGCAAAAACAAAACAAACAAAAAAACAACCTCTCCTCCCCCTCCGTCAGCTAGTAGGAACCTAGGAATCTTTGCTGGATTAAAAGACCCTTTTATGAATTAAAGGAGAGGTTGTAGTTGCATACCGCCGGTTTTCCCCATAGGCAGAATGAGGCAGCTTTCTCGGGCAACAGATTTGGGGTGTTGTGAAATAACAATAACTACTTCTAAGAAAACAAAATACTGTTTATTATTCTTGTATTTTTTCGGCTAGGGATGGGGAAGCCGTTTGTAGGATTATCTTCCACATGTGCCAAAGTAACTTGGCTATTTTAAGTAAAGGGTGCCTTGACTTTGGTGGCTGGAGCAGGTGCCATTTGCTGTTCTGCCTCAGCAAGAACAATGCCATCGTACAAAATTTGCAGAAAAGCAAGTCTGGACCCAAGTCATAGTATTTTGTGTTTGTTTGTTTTTCAGATTTGAATATGAATTTTTTTCCCCAGAGTCTACTACTGAGAAGAAAACAATCCTTTAAGTAACCAAATGCCTGGCCTCAGAGGTTTTGCTCTTTATGAGGAGTAAGCAGTGGTAGGCTCCACTCCAAAACACCAGGGGAAGCAGCATCTCTATGCTGAGACCATAAGCTACCAGAGGGAATACATATAAGATGGAAAGGCCTTTAGTGTGTTCAGGAATGAAGCCTTCCAAGTGTTTCAAGGAGCCTGACTAGCATTTATAATGCAGCAGAAGTTACAGACCACTTAAGCTGTATAATAAGCAATTCAAGGGACGTGAAATGATTTCAGATACTGTAATTATTTCAAGACCCAGTGCTCTCTGTCAGTTGAAGTCCACATACAATTTTTACTTTGCTGAAACAGTTTAAAACTCAGCAGGAACGGTGCTTTCTTCTGTAAAGAAAGGTTATAAACCTTTGCTAATGCTGTTCATTTCGTCTCTTAGCTCTGCCAGCTTGTATGTACATACCACTCCTTTTAAAGCAATTGTTTTGATGCCGTTGAATTCAGACCATGGAACTGGCAATCTGATCTTGCTGTTGGCTTTGCCGACAATTAATGCCGAAAAGGACACGTTTGTAACAGAACGCAAAGCCAGTAGTCATAGTCAGTTTACAATTTCCAGAAAATTATTCTGCCCAAACATCCAGAAAACAAAAAGCATGAGTAATGTTACAGATATGACAATTCACAAAATTTCAGTACCCTAAGGTGCTATTTGGGAAGGATGTGTGACAAAACAAAAACACTTTTTGGTGCAGTTTTTCAGAATCCTACCCTTGGAATGACTGCCACTGACCTTAGCCTTTTTACCATAAGATCCTTATTTGGATCCCAAGCAAGGTCTTGAGGTAGCCCTAGATCATTGGCTTGGAAGGTAGGCTGTGTTTGTGTGGGCTCATTGGTAGCAGGCGACTGTGATCTGGCTGTAGAAACCCCAAATTAGGCAAGAGGTACCAAAACAGAGATGGGTTTTATTGACACAGGAAGGGTAACTTTGTACCTTTTAAATTGGCTTCAGGCATCACCAAGAAACATTACGTTAACAGAGTAATACTCTTTTTCCTTCTTTTTCCTTCAAGTCATTTCTGACTTACAGTGATCCTAAGGCAAACCTATCATGGGCTTTTCTGCGGGCTGAGAGCGTGTGATACCCCCAAGGTCACCCAGCGGGTTTCCATGGTTGAGCGGGGAATAAAACCCTGGTCTCTAGGATCATGGTCCAATGCTCAGACCACTACACCATAATTAAACTTTTATTATTTTAGCTCCCTTCATTCCCTACCACACATACACACACACACACACACTATCCAACTTCCCTCATTCTCGATTTAGCCTTTACTTGGAGATGCAGCCTTTTGGGACATTCTAAAGGTCTGATTGTTTCCAGCCTCTCTCAGCAAATTAACCTTTTCGTCACAGCATGGAAAGAATCCATCTGCTTCTGTGTCCACTCATACAGTAGCAACTGGTGGCTTCCATGTGAGTGGAGAATCCACTCTGGGTTCACTCCCAAATGGTAAGGAAGCTGGACCTATTGGAGGGACAGGGTTCATTCCCCTGGATAGTTCCTTTAAAGTCTAGACTAGAAACTGGAGAAGATACAATGCCCTATCAACATGGAAGTCAACATCAGCTGTTATCATGGTTATGATATGTCGGGTGAGAGCACTAGATATCCTTTTGATATCAAATAATTTGGCCTTTGCTTGACCTTTCTCTGCCACCCTACTCCACATGTTTGCAGAGGTCCACCAGACAAGCCCGTATTGGGCACAGCCGTTAATGGTTGTACATTCCAAAACCTCATTCAGGCAGGCAACTTAAGCCTCTCTGATGCTTTAGGGAAAAACCTCCCTGCAAACTGGCTTTGCTCGGTGCGTATCTTCACAAAGCCGCACGGCCAAGAGCCGAGCCATTCCTTTATGCCGGGCCATCAGTGTACTGGCCATACTATTGTCATCCAGCGTTAAGCTCATGATGCAAAACCTGACCTTTTCCAACTCCTTTGTCCAGCTACAAAATTCCTTTGTTCTCACCGAGCGTAGCATAACCTGTAAGTAAAATCCACCCTACAAAAGGTCCCCACTTTTGGGACTGCCTCGGAACACTGTGGACTTCCATCCTGCCTTGCTGTTGGTTTGTCCAGTGAACTCTCCTCAGCGAACCGCACTGAGCTTCCATCCCTGCAACCTCATCTTCTCTCCAGGACTACGAGACCGTGTGTCGTATTACCCATTCCCCAAAGCTCTCCATTTCTATTTCTCAGTTAGTTAGTGTATGTTGTGTCTTTCGTGTTTCTTGTCTTCAATAAAATATTATTTGTTACTTTAAAAACCTTGTCTAGCCACTCTCTGACCTGACGCTGTATACATAGGGTGAAAGATCCTAGCTAAAGTTACCCTGCCTCTCATTAGCTTAAGAGAGCGCTCGAGCTTAATTTCCCCATCTTGTGCTTTTATTTGGTTATTTGGGCGCCCCTCCCGGGACCCCCAACACACAGGGTAACACAGCCAGGACATGCACTTTGTTTCAGGCTCAATGCAATTATTTCAGGAGCCCCTAGATTTCTAGTTGCCAGGAGATATAACGATAGCTAGTATTATGTACTGCTAGGCTGGGGAATCCTGTGGCCTTCTAGTTGTTGTTGGGCTATACCTCCATATAACACTAGAACTCTCTGGTAGAGAATTCTATAGATCCCAGAATTCCATAGGGCAGAACCATGAAAGTTAATGTAGTATCAAAGTACTGTAAGTGTGCAGTGTGGATAGACTCTCTGTCTCACCCTCCAGAGTGTAAAAGACGGTGGGCACTGGGAAAAACAATTCTCCTACCTTTGGCAACGGCAAAGCTCAGTCCACTGCAAGAGTAACCTTGGGCCAGTCGCCATAGCAAAAATCAAAAAGGGATAAGAAGGACCACATATGCCACTTTGAACTTCTTGAAAGAAAGCCAAAATACAAACCTAATAATGATCCCAACATACACTCAGATGTTTCACTGGTGGAAAATGGGGCATGTGTAGTCAAGCAACATCAGTGTGGGGTCAAAATGAAAAAAGCTAGTAATGAGTAAAATCAGAAAAGCAAGGAGTGACTGCAGAAGTTTGCTTTTGACTGTTTCTGTTGGGAAGGATAAAATCCTGCCCCTCTATACCCTTCTCTCCTTCCCCACATTGAGTTGATTGAGCGCAACCTGTTTTTGCACTTTGAACTAAGTTTTTACCAGGGAAAATAGGTAAAGGAGGAAATGAAAAGGAGGAAAGAGAAACTGGGACATTTTAAAAGCCGCTGAAAAAGTGGGAAGATAGAAGATTAATTGGGATTGTCTCTACAAAATCAAGACAAATGGAGGACAGGCATGAATACATCTGCCTTTTAAATGCTATTGCTGGGTGGTTGGAGAGGAGATCCAGTTTGGTGGCTGAGCATCTTCTTTGTACACAAGCCCCAGCTGGAATGCCTGTCTTGCATCACAAGGGTTAGGGGGCAGCAGGTGATGGGAAGGGCCCCAGAGAGCCACTGCTGGTCAGTTCAGCTCAGGGGTACATAGGATTGAGTTCTGTGTTGTGGGCAGTACATGCAGGCTTCCCCCATTTACCTGACAGGTTAGGAACTGAAGCACTGTCAAAAATTGGAATTGGTTGAAATGTGGAACCCATGTACTGTGCTGTAGGGAGCATGTAGGGCTTAAAGAGACTAACTTATTAGCAAGAGCATATAGGCTGCTTGCAAAGTTTCTTAACCAGCTTAGTGACGTTTTTTCCCTTCTCAGCTTGCTTTGTAAGCAGTGCGCACATGCAAGCAGTTCCAAGCAAGCTTCTGTAGGCAAGAAAAACTGATGAAAGAGTGGAACCCCTATCAAATCAATAGAACTAGTCCTTAATCTGTAAATATCAAGAGAGCGAGTCATCAGATAATGCGGCATCAAAAGGTAAGGGCTTCCTGTATTCATCCATAGTCTTCCCTAACATGCATCTCAATGCACAGTAATGAAGGGATTTAAAGCCAGTCCATCAAGTCCCCTGAGTCCCAGTTTACTAAGATTTGGGGATTAATGTCAGCGGTAAAAGTGGCTTCCATGTCAGGGGTGTGGTAAATTCACTCCAGGTTTTGTTTCAGAAGAGCTATCCAAGGTGCTGTATACTATCCCCAAAATAGGTCCAGCAGCATTGATAGCTATTTTCAAATGGAGAATAAAACTCATAGTGGATTCTCCACAGCCCTGGCATGGAAGGCTCTGGCTGCCACAAATTCTGTGTATGTGTGTGCCTCTCTTATCTTCCAGAGATCACTACTGAAACTGGTGCTTCTCCTTGTCTGCCAGTGGCAGGAAAATACCAAGGAGCCAAGGAGGACATTCTCTACTCACCACCCCATAGTCCAACGTATCACCACGAAGCCTCTGCACTTGCCATCAAATTAAAACCAAACACACATACACACACACACACACACTGACACGGTTTTGAATGGCCCAGTAGTTTGGCCCTTGGAACATCTGGAAGCTGAATTGGCTGCTATTTTAGAACATTCTTCATTAATGTATTTCACCCAAGCTTTTGTAACAATGGCGTTTTGACTGAATGCTTTGTGGACGCTCAGAATCTATTTCATTATGATTTCCCCACATAAACTTCCTTTAATTTCTTTCAGGCAGCGCTCCCATATGGCAAAAACAGTGGTGCTTAGTTGTTGTGATTAAACACTAATGAAAAAGTCAAGCTGGCTGAGAAAGTAAAGGAGAAGCCTTATCTCCTGCTTCTATGTTTTCTAAGTGGAACATTTCTGTCCATATGTTTGTCTCAGTTTGGCTTTCCAGAGCACTTGTGCTGATGTTTTCGTAAAGTGACTTCATCACAGGAACAGAAGTACGGTGCCAAATTTTCCATTGATGGATGAATGAATGACTAAATGTTCCACTTTTGTAATGCTTTTCATCCATCCTCCCGTCTCAAAGATTTATAACCACAAAATTGCAGCCACCTTTGCTGGCCTGAAGAATTTGCAAACTGTCTTCCTCTGCTGTACACTATGATGCTTTGGTGTGTGTGTTTGTGTCCCCATAACAGCAGCATGCTTCCAAATGCAGCATTAATGTAAATCACTTGGTGGAACACTTGTTTGTATGCATTATTGAATAAACTAAAGAAAATCTGAGTAGTTTGTATTTATATGCAAAATGATGCCTTGCATAATTACACGGAATTACAATATGGTTCATAATACTTTATTGTCTGTAGTAATCTCTCAGAAAACATTTTGCCATATTAAACATTTGGATAAACAGGGTTTTGCTTTTAGAGAAAGATCATTTCCTTTTCATTCTGCCTGTAGCAAACAAATGACAGCTCTCATCAATTCTTTATAAAACTAGGACACCATCACACATAATTAGGAATGCCTTGCTGGCACTTCATCTGCTGCCCTATTGGCCCTGGCCCTACTGGGAGTAAAGTATCTCAAAGTCTACTTGTCTCCAAATGTGCCTGTGACTTCACTAAGCTCTTCATTAGAGCCTCTTCTCTGAGATTTCCCACCGTCTAAGGAATGAAATATAGTTACTGGGGGAAAAAGGCTGGCCTTACCATTAGGTAGGGTGAGGCAACTACACCAGCTGACAATTGCAGGGGATAAGTGGCAGTCTCCTGGTGATTTTTCCAGAGCCCTTGACTAATTTCATCTGTTGGACAACAGACCTCCATGTGCTACATAGTCTGCTCTATGTATCTAAGGTAGCCTGCTGTTCTTAGGCAGTGGAGGACATTTTCCCATCTCCAGTCGGTCATGTTGGTGTGTGTCTTCAAGTACACACTTATGGCAACTATCATGGGTTTTTCTTGTCAAGATTTGTTCAAAAGAGGTTTGCCCTTGCCTTCCTCTGAGGCTGAGAGTGTGTAGCTTGCCCAAAGTCACCCAGTTGGGTTTCCATGGCTGAGTAGGGATTCAAATCCTGGTTTCCAGAGCTCTAGTTCAACGTTCAGACCATTGTACAATGCCGGGCCCCTCATGGGTATAGCCTCCCAATTCTGCAGATAGACAAAGCTTCAGGTGAGCTGCTACACAAGTCCTGGGTAACAGCCCTCTGTTATGTTTGACTGAAATCAAGAGGAGTAATCTGAACTTTCTGAGTCGCCTCTGCCATCTTGCAGCTTCTGTTTTCTGAGTCCCTCAGACGTATTCTCCAAGCCTTTGTCTTCTTGCTCCTCCTCTGAGCACATCTTCTCTCAAGGCCATAAATGAACTGAGCAGCTGATTTTATCCACTACTGAAGCCAAGGAGCAAGTGATGCCTGTGTTGAACCCTATCCTTTCACAGAAAGTAAAGAATTGCCTTTAACAGTAGTTAATTACTTTTGGAAATTAACTTTCTCTGAACAGAAGCCAGTCTGAACCCAAACTGTTCAAGAACAGAATGAAAAGCCCAAGTTTCTGTCTGTCTTTTTCTTTTCTTTTCTTTTCTTTCTTTTTTTCTCTTTTAGCTACCATTAGGTACACAAAGTACAAGGTGAACCTGCTGAGCTGGTGAGCCATGAAGAGGACAACAGCCACTGCAACTGACTGAAAGGAAGGAAGATGTGTTACAGGAAAAGGTTTAGAATCCCTATCTCATGTGTTTCTTTTATTATCAGTCACATACTCACAACTTATCTCCATTCATATATGAACAGAATATACATGCAAAAATGTGTCTGCTACTGTTGTGTCAAGTTTGGCCCATAGACATACAAAGGTATTGATTGATTTAAGGTGCACATACACACACACACCATCTGATACTTAAGATGGCTGATGTATATTTCATTAGTGTTTAAGAAATCTCAGTAAAATGGAAATTATCTCTTTAATTCAAATTAATTCAAGAAAGCAGGCCCTGATTTCTAATTTGGTATTAGCTATTCTGTCACATTTCAGCTCAAATGCACGACATCTTGCCAAGGTGCAAATCAAAAAGATGTGATGAATCTATTGATCAATATGTAATTGGAACATCCTTCCAAAGCCAAATAATGAATTTGATGGGAGAGGTTAATAGTGATAATTAATGCTTTAGCATCAGTGAATACATTCTGTAAAATGTGAGACTTAAATATAGGGCAGAAAGAAGACATTCAAGTTAATTTGAAGTCCACTTCTAATGCCCTTTAGGCAAGTATCTTTGCCAACAAAATCCCTCTGTCCCAGTGGTGATTTGGAAACAGTAATGCAGAGTTAATTCAAGACATTTTGCTACCCCAGGTAGACCAAAAGAGCTAGCCCTCTTTCCAAGTCAAGGTGTACAGTCTGGCACACAAAACAGAAAATCTCACAAGCGTATCAAAATAACTTATGATGTGCTCTTTGTTTGATGATGCCCAAGATTACATTCTGCCTAATGAGAGGGCTGGCCCATATAAATCCTAAATACCTGAGGACCATGTTCAAAGATGCCATGGTTTCTGTACTGAAGGAATACTGATGCCTGTGGGTGTACTTGCTGCTGCTAATTGGAAAAAGTGGTAGAACAGAGATGGGTAAAGTGCAGGCTGTGCACAGCCCTCCAAGACTAGCTCCCCAACACACACGCCAAAACTGGCAAAAAAAAAAAAAATCCACATATGTTTTGCTACTCCTAGAGTCCTTCATCAGTTTTTGGTTATGGACATATACGTTTTTGAACACAGTTTTCTCAGTTCAGGGAAGGGACATTGCTGATGTCAGTGATGACAGTATCGCCCTCTTTAGGCTTCTTATTTGACTGGGTTCTGGTTTACAGTATCTAACCTGGTGTTGAATGAATGGGACAGATGAGGGATTCATTTGGTATAACACCTTGTTTCTGCTCAAATGTGGTAACAACATCTGCCAAGCTATCCTGGGAGATGTCCATAGATATACGAAGGCTTGCAGATCTCAGGATGGCTCAGGGCTTCATGGTCACCTTGAGAACCATGGGGATGGGTCCCAACATGTCATCAATCCTAGACATACTTTGGACCTGGCTTTCTCATGGTACAGGAAGAAGATGATTAGAAAGTCTTATATCTTCCCCTTTTTATGGATGAATCTCCCTGGTGACATTTACAGTTATTTCAGAAGTGAGAAAGCTATCAGGACTCCTTGTCCTCGGAGAATCCAGCTCATTTCTAGATGGACCTGGGTATTATCCAGATAACAAGACTAATATATCTGTCAAAGCCCTGGAGGAATACCAAAATGGCCAAGCAAGTTAGCATGACTGTTCCTGAGATCTCCTTTCTGCTCTGCTGAGCAATGACAACATCTTTGAAATATCCGAGCACTGAGAGCAAATTAGTAGATCTGTAAAGCATAGGTAAAGTATAGTGGACCAGTAAAGTAGAGATCCAGCATGGTACAGTGGTTTGAGTGTTGGACTGTGACCCTGGAGACCAGTGTTCAGTTCCCTGTTCAGCCATGGAAACCCACTGGGCAACCTTGGGTGTGTCAAACACTCTTGGCCCCAGAAAACCCCATGATCGGTTCACCTTATTTTTTGAGAACCATGATGGTGTAGTGGTTTGAGCACTGGACTATGACCCTGGAGACCAGGGTTTGACTTTCCACTCAGCTGTGGAAACCCTGTGATGGGGTTTAGGGTTGCGATAAGTTGGAAATGACTTGAAGGCACACAACAACAACAAAAGCATACGTGAACAAATACAACCACACACTAGTTTCTGGACCTATTTCTGGACCTTTTCAGTGATGGTGAACAAAAAATGTTTTGCATTCTCTATGACACCTAGCAGCTAGAGCAGAATTCAATAGCCAGACCTTTTGACTGAAACTTCTTTTGACCTGTCTGCACTGGTTGCCAATTTGTTTACAAGCTTACTTCAAAGTTTACAAAATGACCTATAAAATCTTGCATGGAGGAAGCCCCCAATACTTCATGGACTGCTGTTTCCTGTGCAAACCTACAAGACTTGCAATAGCTCATTACTCAGAGGGGTGCTACGAGAGAATATCTCTCTTCCTGGCAACACGTCAATGGTTTGTTTCTTGGGGAAGCTCAACACACACCAATTTTTGTCACTTTTCTTTAAATTGTTATATTAAAAACAGTTAAACTACACGTCCCCTAGAATGGATTGTCCACCTCTTGCACTGCTCAAATAAAGAGCAAGTGTGCTTTCCCCAATTAGGCTCCCAGAGACAGGACTTCTCCCAAATTAGAAGGAAGAAGATTCTGATGAAACATTAAGACAGAGCTTTCCAAACTTTTCATGATGGTGACACACTTTTTAGACATGCATCATTTTGTGACACAGTAATTTCAGTTTTACTAGCACGGAGGTTAAGCTAACCCTTTATAAGAGATACAGACACATACATAAATTGTAATAACAAAATGTATGGGGACACAACATATCTCATGAAAACCTTTCATATATTTTTTAAAATATATGATTTATAAATAATAACATACATTTCCAGGATTGTAGCTGACACACTATATACTTCAGGCATGTAGTGTGGTAATGTGTTATTAGGATACTAACGTGTCACGGCACACCGTTTGGAAAGCCCTGCATTAAGAGAACCTTGCTACTGATAAGAGCTATCAGAATGAAATAGTCTCCCTTGGAAAGTGGTAGACTCTTTTCAAAGTGCTGAATGTTGGATGGTCATCTGCAGGAGTATTCTAGCTATGTATTTGCCAAGCCATTTTAAAGTAATTATTATAAATCCAAATAGACACCAAGTCCCGGCTTTTGGACATGTAGTGGAGATACATATGGACACACACTCACACACTCAGTGAACTACAAGATTCTCACCACTCACCAACCTGAGCAGCCCCTTCCCCTACCACAACACCCTCTGATAACACCATGATCCTAAGTCAAGGGTTAAACCACATGTTTTAAAAGCCCAGTTCTTTCCCAAAACAGCAGAGAAAACTGGAGGATTTTCAAAATTGCCTTAAATCCCTCAGGCATCAAAAAGTAGTGTCTTCACACCGGAAGGAGAGGAATGTTTGGTGTTTTGTGTAAGTTCAGCCTTGGAAACATTTTGTCTCAGATGTTAGTCTGTTGTCATGAAGTGATCTCAAAGCAAACAGAGTCCCCTTTCCCTTCTTGGAACATTTCTGCACGACACTCTTATAGCGCAATGATTCCACTTTCAACCTCCTATGCAATCCTGGGGTTTGCAGTTCTGGGAGGGGCCGACTGGCCCCTCCCGAAACTGCAAACCCCAGGATCCATAGGAGGTTGAAAATGGAATCATCGGGCTATCAGAATGTCATGCGGAAATGGCCTTGGGTCATGTGAGCACTAGGGACAAAGGGTAATAAAATACAGGCAATAAAATTTGAACTCCATTGGCAACAAAAAAGTAAGTTCCCTTGAAACCCAGCTTATCCCTGTCCTGCGTGAAGCTAATTGCCCCTGTCCTAGGCAGAGAACATTGAATTTTGTATTGCCACATCTGGAAAAACTTCTAAGTGCTGTATAGTTCATACAGTCTTAACTGACAATGGAATAATATCTGTAAGCCTCTTACACTAACATGGCCATCTTTCTTCTCCCGTATGATTTTTAAAATCTTTGCCTGAAGAAGAAATCAGCAAAGCTTTGGAAGCTTGCATCTGTTTTTCTTTGGAGCTGACCAAATAAAGGTCCAGCTGTTTTGTAGATTTTGGATTTGTATTTTGTTGCAATGACAGCACAGCTACCCCTGAATATGTTTCCTGGTTTTCAAGATATCTAATTTAGCCACAACAGGGGAACCTTTAAAAATGAGGGAGCCAAATTACTGTGACTTAACTCTTTGAGGTTTTTACCTCCAATAAAGGTAAATTCTTTCCTTGAACTACAATTGGCAAGTTCTACCTATATATCACCTACAATTTTCATTGCCAGATTGACAGTGCAGAGACTCCTTGAGAAATTCGCCAGTGGGAAAGACAGACCAGCCCTTCCATCCTCAAGCACGCACTTTTTCCAAGTACTGGGGATCCCAGGGTGACTGTAATTGTTGTTGTAGTTGCGTGCCTTCAGATTGTTTCTGCTTTAAGGCAACTCTACCATGGTGATTTATGGGGCTGGGAGTGCATGATGCACCCAGTTGGTTTCCATGGCTGGGCAGTGAATCAAACCCTGGTCTCCAGGGTCATAGTCCAACGTTCAAATCACTACATCATACTGGCTCCTTCAGTCAATTCTTTTTACCAATGATTAATATACAATAGAGGCCATTTCTGCACTACTCTGTTACAGTGCTGTTATTCCACTTTCTACCTCCTGTGGAATTCTGGGGTTTGTAGTTTACTGAGGCCAAAGAGCTCCCTGGCTGAGAGTTCTAAAGGCTCCTCCCTCAACTGAAAACCCCAGGATTCCATAAAATTTTGAAAGTGGAATAATAGCACTATAACTATAATGCAACTTTGGCCATTTCAACACTACATTAAGTTGCATTATGACTGGACAATAACAAGGGAGAATTCAATTCCTTTTTTTTTGGTGCAACGATAAAGTTACAGTACTTTTATACTTGTGAGTGCACAGTTCATGTGGTGGTATAGGGTGTGTACTTGAGTCAAAACTTGGAAAAGTTATTTTTCTGGATGACAATTCCCAGTAGCCATACTGGCTGAGGGATCCTAGAAATCCAGGATGAGATGGACATGAGATGTTTTGTGCCACATTCCAGTGAGTTGTAGTGTTCCAATTAAAAAAAAAAATTAAAAAGTGACTTAAGAGTAACTAGCAACTTCCGAGAGACTGGCAATTAAGTGATCTCCAAAATTGCAAGGACAATGTTAACAACAGTGGGAGAGGCCACGGAACTAGGACTGTTAACTAATTACTTTTTTTAAAAGTAGCCTTCCATTCTTTGCTTATTGGCAAATATATGTAAGACATTAGCTTTGCACTCCATCCTGAGTTAGCCCACTCCAGCGAAGTCGTCTTTCCCTACTCATTTACACGTACCCCTCCATCTCCTGCAAC
The DNA here is from genome assembly GCA_948474755.1 of Ctenosaura bakeri. Taxonomy (NCBI): domain Eukaryota; kingdom Metazoa; phylum Chordata; class Lepidosauria; order Squamata; family Iguanidae; genus Ctenosaura; species Ctenosaura bakeri. Next base: position 72,955 of record CAOLHI010004971.1, on the reverse strand, counting down.
CCACTGATGCTCATCTCTAGCGAAATAGGCTTAGCGCTGCCTGCAGTATCCGCACTGTATTGTTATAGCGCTATTATTCCACTTTCAGCATCCTATGGAATCCTGGGGTTTACAGTTCAGGGCGGGCCACTCCCTAAACTGCAAACCCCAGGATTCTATAGGGCACTGAAAGTGGAATAATAACACTATGGCCATTTCCGCACTCGCCTGTTATAGCGCGATGATTCCACTTTCAACCTCCTCTGGAATCCTGGGGTTTGCAGTTTCGGGAGGGGCCGAAACTGCAAACCCCAGGATTCCAGAGGAGGTTGAAAGTGGAATCATCGCGCTATAAAAGGCGAGTGCGGAAACGGCCTACAACATCCTGACTCGCGGTCCCGCCGCCCTCCAAGTTTTGCTCGGCGAAGCCCGCCCAACATTCCACCGCCCCGCCCTCCCCGAAGGAGCAGGCTGGAGCCGGGCCCCGCCCCCGACGCCGCTAGGCCCCTCCCCTCGCTCCCCCCTCCTCACCAAAACATCGACACGTGCTCGGGTTTCTTCTCGTCACGTGAGGCGGGAGCGTCACAATGGCCGGGGCGGCCAATCGCCAGGCTGCGTCCAGGGTGGCAACAAGCGCGGCGCGCCCTGGCCAATGGGAGAAATGCAGAGGGGTGGAGGAACTTGGAAGTTCCTTGTTGCTTCCGTCAATAGCGGTAATATAACCCTTGGACGGGAGGTGGGTGCTGCACCTTCTCGGGTTGGTGAGGAGGGCGGTGGGGGTGAGGATAGTACGTGGGAGGAGGAGGGGCTCCGGGGCCAAAAGGGTGGAGGGAGGGGCCGCTTTGGGGGCAGGGCAGGGGAGGGGAGGGAGGAGTGAGACTCTTGGCTGGGTTGGACTTTCCTTCATTATTTGCAGTGGGATTAAAAGTAACTCAGGGCAGTCAAGGGTTGCACTACGTCTCCCCCCTTCCAGCGTCCTTAGTGTTTGTCCAAGGTGAGTCTCCGTGGGTTGTCTGTAGGGCAAGGTTTTGTCTTCCCGAAGCCTGGCTGTAAGTGGCTCGCAAGCCCCTGTCCACCCCAGAACAGCCCTCCTAATGGTGGAAGCTTTTTCCCCCATTTAGATATGGCCAGCCCTGTACTCGCCTAATAATAATGCTTCCCTAAATTCAGTAGGACTTGCTTTCAAGTATACTCATAGGATTGTGGCCCACAGTCTATTGGGGGTGGAGGGAAAATACCATTTGGCAGCATTTCTTCTCCTCCCCTTTATTTTGAATATTCCTGTCTGTCTTCCCAATATCCTGCTTTTTCACCACCTTGCCTTTTTGGGAAAGAGCTTCAGACTATGGCCATTTCCGCACTCGACTGTTATAGCGCTATTATTCCACTTTCAACATCCTATGGAATCCTGGGGTTTGCAGTTTTGGGAGGGGCCAGCCGGCCCCTCCCGAAACTGCAAACCCCAGGATTCCATAGGATGTTGAAAGTGGAATAATCGCGCTATAACAGTCGAGTGCGGAAATGGCCATAGTTCAGACTATCTTCTCCCCAATTTTTTAGTCCTTGAAATCAGCTTTTGAAATAGGATAGAGTGAGAAATTTCAGTGCTTGAGTAAGAATTTGAATTACCACCTTCCTAAGTGTAGGCCAGTAGCCTAACTGGGACACTATATTTTTTCTCTCTGCATTGTGAGCCAAAACTAAAGACGTTAATACAGTTTACCTTCGTTAACAAAGTTAGGGGCATTTCTAGGCATTTTGTCCTTAACAGAAATGTTGGTAGCAGAGGCAGAGATAACAAGGAAGGAATGAAGATAGTTTTCTACGCCACGAGAAAAGCAATGGAACATGTTTCAACCAACTTTTTATTCTGAACTAACACTACGTGTGCGTGAAATGACACAACCAGCTCTGGTAAGGACTTGTATAAAGAAAAACATCTTGAATCTTCTAGACAACGCTTGAAGGTCTCCAAAAATGCATCCAAGGATTTTTTTTTTTCCACCAACCTCTACTTTTCCATGTTGGTTTCCATTTTGGTGATCAAACTTACAGGCCTATCTATGTGTGTTAACAGACTGCGGGGAAGGGAGACAAGCTTAATCTGCTCTCCCTTCTTTTAGTTTTGCTCATCAGGGGATTTGGGAGGCAGTTGCTGTTTACCTTACCTGTGCTAGGCAGGCACACATGGCCGTAACAGCATCAGCTACGCAGAATCCTGTTCTTTCCCAGCTCAAGCTTGCTATATTGTTTACTGCAAACATGCTGCAGTTAACACTGGAAGTCTGTGTTTCTCCAGCCCTTCACCATTCTTACAGTGTTGATGCTGCTTTAAAAAAGAAAAAAAGGCAATCCAGCTAGGAAGAAAATGGGGAGGAAAATTTGGGCTAGGCAGGTGTAAAAAGACTTGGTAAAAGAAATTCACTGTTGTTGAAGGCTTTGTTAACCAAGGTGCACCTGTATTCTTCTGTAAGCTGAAGCTAAGAGTTGTGTGGATGTCCCACTGAAAATGAAAAATAAGTGTTCCGTTCATTGTGTTCTCATCATTGATATCTTAAATTGTAAGGTCCTTGTATCTTGCTTGTTCTTATTATGAATCTCTCTACAGTGCCATATATGGTGCAGTATTGCTTAAGTTCCTGTGCTATAAACCTGTGTGTACCTACTTGTTAGATGCCATATATGGTGGTGTTAGTATATGTTAGGTTGTTGATGTAATTGTTGGAATATTGGATCAGGGCAGCCTGTGTTTAAATGCCCATGGAAGCAGCATGTAGACCAGTGGGATATATTCATTCAGCTTCACCTTCTTGGCATGGTAAACTGCTATGTAAACTAAAGTAACCTACCTACCTGTAAAATGCCATATATGGTGATGCTGCTGTATGCTAGAGCATTGATATCATGGTTGGCATTACTGCATGCCACTTTAAGTTCCTTGAAGGAAAAGACAGATATACATGTAATAAGTAATGTATTATTTGCATGGTCAGGTGATAAAACATGGATATTTGCACAAGCAAATAAAGTCCATTTTAAAAAGAGGTACATAAAAGCGCAGTGCAAGAACACAGCTACAGGTGGCATTGATCACCCTTCCTTAAAGATAGGAGATACTGGGTTACAGATTCGGAGAGGAGTTGAAAGAAAAAAATAAACATATTGTAGACCAAGGTAGGAGACTTCTTGTCTGTCTTCCATTCTCCTGTTGCTTTAATTCCTTTAATCAGTGAAGTGTCTTTTAATTTTATTTCTCCTGTCTTTTAAAGACAAGCAAAAAATAAATTGGAGTTTAACCACATGTTATATTTGTCGTTTTTTTAAGGCCTTATATTTTTACAAGTTTCTCTTGGGTGGTGGTGTTCTTCTGCAAATGAAGTAAGCCTACTGTATGACTTTGTAGTACAAAGATGTCCAGAACTGACCCATAGAGGCTGACATCTTTGATACTGGAAGAGTATACTTGCATGCATGAAGTAGCACGTAATGGGAGTAAGCGCTTACTTACAATACTACTGTAAGTCTTAGTGTTGAGAAAAGATAGGGTATAACTTTCTAGTACTTTTGCAACTAACAACAGCAGCAATAACTGTGTTTTCCTCTTTGATGTTTTGAAAAAAGCCAGTCTGTGTAGCTACATACTTACAAGTCAGTGGCACAACTGCAATTTTAAGGGTTTAGTGTACATGGTATGTCTTTGTAAAAAGATCTCAAGATAGCAGCTTTGAAGTTGCTAATTGATTTATTTTGATAAGTGTGTGCAGATAAAATACCGTTTCTTTAACATGCAGAAAAGATCAAAGTTACAGATGCAATGCCTGAGTGAGTGGCAGGAAATTCTGGTCCAAAAAGTTAAAAAGTATTTCTTCATAAACCCCATAGTTACACCATGGGATTTGCTAACACAAGCTGTGATGGCCACCAACTTCGATGGCCTTAAAAGTGACAGTAAGGACTGATACACTTCCTTTAATCATCTGGCTGGCCACTGGGAAGACACACAGTGACACAGAACTGATAGTTCTGACCAGTTAGGGCTCTTAGGTTCCTCTTGATACTACCTTTTGATTTATGAGAGGTGGCTTTACTTTGGACACTGTGACATTTCAGTTAAATTATACCTACTTTAGCATGTTCCCTAATCTGTGATCCCATCTTTTGTCACATGTAAAAGGGATCCTTACGGTTAAAATGATAGATTCTTAACCTCTGTTGATCACTTAGGGTAGGTGTTGGAAACTGTTTTTGTGTTCTTATATCTTCTTTGAAAAACAAGAAATTCCAGAAGAATACCTTTGATATGATATGATAACTCAAACCTCTCTATGTGTTATTACGGAAAATATCAAGGATACCATTTTTGTTGCTTTGATAAGTGAACTGTTATGGTAGCAATCATTAGGACTGGAAAGATATGTCTTGGCCTCCATAGTGCTCAACATGTAGCCGAAGGTTAAGAATGTGGGCAAGAGTTATGATCCTAAAAGGAAAGTAAGAGGATAGAGGAGAAATTTCATAGCAATAAACATGGAGTGGCAGCATGGTTTAGTGGTTTTAGTTGCAAACTAGGGCTCTGGGTGGTCAGGTTCAAATTCCTGCTCAGCCACAGAAACCCACTAGGCAACCTTGGGCAAATCATTTGCTTAGCCTTAAAGGAAAGAGGTGGCAAACCTCCTCTGAATAAATCTTGCCAGGAAAAATGTGTAATAGGATCATTGTAAGTTGGAGTTGACTTGAGAGTGCATAACAACAAAGACGTGGTACATACATGCTACCACACACATACGTGTGTGGTAGCATCATTAGGATGTTTATAACTTCCACTTATTTCTTCTGAACTGTCTTTGAAAGAAATCAGAATCCTCACTTCTATAAACAGACCTTGAAAAGATAGAATAAATTTTCTCTTTACTCCTCAGTAAACACTCTGACTATAACAAGGAAGTTATGAATGATGTGTTGGATACACATTAATCCAGATTAAACTGGTTTGAGTTTGCAGCTTGTGTGCGCACAGTGTAGCTTGTGCTCTAGAGCCAGTGCTGGAGAGGTATGCTATAGTATAGAATGCTGAAGGCATGCTTTTGTTTCTTTCTCTGGGTCTCACATCTTCTAACTGAAGTTCCAATTAGCCAGTAGCTATTGATTATTTTTATCTTTGTGACCATGTTTTGCCTTAGTCTTCCTTCCTTGCAACAAAAGTTCTTAGGACAATTGATGTTAAAGATCACTATACTGCCATAATGGTAAAATTGATAAAACTGCATTGATCATTTCTCATCTTAAGGAAACCATGCCTTTTTTGGGCCAGGACTGGCGGTCTCCTGGGTGGAGGTGGATTAAAACAGAAGATGGTTGGAAGCGGTGTGAGCCTTGCAGCTCGGACCTTGAGGAGGAGAACAATCGGCTGAACGACATCAGTCATGCCATGTAAGTGTTTTTTAGGGAGTAGCACAAAAAGTAGCTTGACTTTTTTGTAAGCTGAATACAAACTTTTCTGATTTTATTTATGCTTATTTGTCATAGTTTGTGTATTAGCATGTCCAAGAAAAACTGTCTACTTGATGGTTCCCATTGTGACTGGAGCCCTCCTTTGAATCCATGTGATGAATGGTAGCCAGCATTACAGTTGCAATTAGTCATTGTGGCTAATGCAAAGCATTTTGTTATTGAGCAAACAACAGTGTGTTGCCCCCTTCAGTATACAAAAACTGACTGGACTGCCAGCTGAATCTTTATTCAAATGTTGATGTTGGCATAGCATCTTCTGCCACATTTGAGGGGAGCAGGCCAGTTTGAAGGGGAAGGGATATGTATAGTTCTGTCCTCAAGAAGGACACTGCCTCTTTGCTTTATGAAAGGACATGCAGTTCCTTAGAGCCTCCATGTGCTAGGTTTAATGAAATAGACTTTTAGAGTACAAGACTGCCATCAGAAGTTAATGCAAATTGAATTTGTTTAGACAACTCCAGGGTAGGGGTGAGGCAAGACCAGAATGATGAATTTTAAATAGGATATTGGACTTAGAAATTCAACACAGCTTGAAGAACTTTTGATGAAACTACTAAACAAAGGCTGTTGCTTTGTGAACTTAGGACTGTAGGCAAAGTAACTCTCCTGGAGTTAAACATTAGCAGACCTTAGTGTATTGCTTCAGACTTTGCACTCCCTACATATATTGTTACTACTTTAAAACCAATTACTTAGATTTTTGCTTCATTGGATTGATGAGATTATACTAACAATGCTGTAAATATTAGAAAATGTCTTGTGTGCAGGCAATAGAAATAAAGTATTAGTGCATGATGGTGCAGACAGCACATATTTTGTTGAGGAGGGACATCAGTTTTGTATAACATCATGGTAGCTGAAAGCTACTTCGGATTATCTAAAATAATACCATGATATTCAGGAGTAATATAACTACCTTATTAACTGATACAGTGTTGCCATGGGGATTCTACTTTTTGAATATGAGATGTGCCCATGTCACTAAAATGAGGTTATTGCTGTAAAAAGCTTGAAATTGCTGGCTTTGGGAGACTCATATATGAACTTTACACAGTCATAAAGGATACTGTGGCTTAAAAATCAAAGCACCTTTTTCTCCAATTAGTGTTAAAAATATACCAGCAGAGATTTACATGGAGGAGGGAAAGAGAATCAGGAACTTTCTTTATTAGGAAGACTTCTGTAGTGAGTGGGGTCTCTATTGCCGGGCAGATGGGTTTTAGAGTCTGTATTAGAATCAAAGCCAATTGTTAACAGTTATTCAGTGTAAAAGAAGGAGTCCATTTGTAATAGCAATCTTGTTTGATACTTTTTGCATTAGCTTGGCAATTTGAAGCTAGGAAAATATATGAAGTCTGAAAACAGACTGGAAGAGTGAATTTTCCTGCATTGTTAGCCTGCTTGTACAGGTCTCATAGCTGTGAAAGGGGCAGATAGATCATGCTTCTGCACTTTGATTTACCTGGTTCACTATTATATAACCCTTGAGAATCCATCTTCCATTGGTCTCGGGGTGGAGGCACCCCTGCCCAGGAGCCTTATATAGCTAGTGATGGAGAATGTTGGCCAGAATCTCCGTGGGGCCCAGTTCTACTATTGGCTGTAAGAGGATGCTGGACTCCATCAGTAAAAGGGCTGCACTGCTTCTCCGCTGTGTACCATTTACAACCAATAAAACTTATGCTATAGCAATAGTGTGTATCAGTGTTCAACACCATAATAACTACACCCAGTTCTGGAACAGAATAGCTTTTATACTCTGTAGCACCCATTATTCTAAATAAACACTTCGTACATAAACTGAAAGTACACAGCCACAGATTTTTCTGGTGGAAGTAACAAAATTTTAGTTCTAATCATGGACAGCTCATCCATTTTGCCTCTTGTTTGGGTTTAAGATACAACTAAATTGACAGAAAATGAGCTCTAATTACTGCTTCTTAGTGGTAACAGTAGGGAAGTGATATTGCTTCTTTATTGAAGCTCGCTTTGCTACCCTAGATGATGTGAAATGCATAGGCGAGAAAGGTCAAATTTAATGCATGTGGAAGATAGCTTAGCATAGGGCCAAGTTAGCATTTTTATTCCTTGGTTTTAATATGCTTTTGCCTTATATGTAAGCACACTGTAGAATGAATAGGACCATATCAGAAAATGAGCACAAGTTTCCCACTGCATCTGAATTTGACACTGGTTACCAGCTTCAGACCTAGTCAGGGTATTAAACTATTTTCAGAACTAGGTTTCATAGCCTGGTATCTTCAGAAGCTTGTAACTAGATTCTCCTCTTGAGACAAAATGAGAGGATATGGTGTGAACTAGAGACTTCCTAGTTTGCGCACAAAGAGTGAATGGGCTGTGTGTGAAGGCAGAAGGCTTGATAAGCTGATGCATGCTTATGCAAACCCAACCTCAAGTCTGTTCAAGAAGGATTTTGGGGAAGATCTAACAAGAGGGCTTTGACAGGTAATTTAGAGATGGGTAGGTTCCTTCCAGCAAAAGAAAGCAGTATGCCAACTGAATGCGTCTGCCAAAAGCTGCAGGTGGAGTTAGTACATTGCTTCCTGGATATAAGCTGTCTCCCACCCCCATCATTTGCAATATGTAAAAATCATTATGGCTAAGAGTGCAACCTAAAAAGCAAGCTAAAAGGTGTACCAGTACTTTCCTCTCAGACAGAGCATAGGGGAGTTCTAGAATTCTGATTACTTCCAGCAGCTATCTTAAGAAAGGAGTACCTGACCAATCAGCAGCTGTGCAACCGCACATGACAGAGAAGCCATGCCTTCAGCAGTGAGAGGGGGGCTTTGCTTACCCAAAAGCAAAAAATGTCAAAAGACACTTCAAGATTACATTCTTGAAGATCAAACAGGTTTTTTACCTGGAAGGAGTCTCAAACAAAATATAAGAACAGTAATCAGTTGCATAGCATATTATGACAAAAACTCAGGGAAGAAGTTTGCAATGGCATTTCTCGATGTGGAGGAAAGATAGATATCATCTACAGGGAGCAAAAGGCAAATTTGATAATTAATGGTGAAAGATCCAACCAGTTTGAGATATCCAAGGAGGTGAGACAAAGTTGCCCACTTTTGCCCCTTCTTTTTATCATTACATTGGAAATATTGAATAACAAAATTAGAGAGTGGAGCCAGATAAGACGGGTTAAAATCAAGAAGAATGAACACAAAATAAGAGCTTTTGCAGATGATACGGTAGTGTTTCTAGAAGAACCAAAAGGTACTCTTCCCAGACTGCTAGGAGAATTGGAGGAATATGGCCAAGTAGCCAATTTCAGGATTAATAAAGACAGATCATCATTACTGACAATGAACCTGTTGAAAAAAAGAGGAGGAAGAGTTGAAGGAGATTTCAGGTTTCAGTATAGATAAAAAAGTTAAATATTTAGGAATCTATATTACAAAGAAGAATTCAGAACTTTATGACAATAATGATCAAAAAACCTGGAATCAAATCAAGGTAGATTTACAAAAGTGGAATGAATTTAACCTCTCACTGTTAGGTTGGATAAATACAATAAGGATGGCAGTGCTTCCAAAAATTATGTTCCTGTTCCAAAATCTTACAATAATTAATAACAAAAAGCCGTTTATAAGTTGGAACAAAGAGCTATCAAAGTTCATATTGGCAGGAAGGAAACCAAGAATTAAATTGAAAATGCTACAAGACAGCAAGGAGAGAGGAGGATTTGGACTGCACTGTTTGGAAATATACTGTCAAGCATGTTGTTTAGAATGGATTAAGGTTTGGATTCAACTGAAAAATGATAAATTATTGGAATTAGAAGGGTTTAATGTCAGATTTGGTTGGCATGTTTACCTCTGCTATAACAAAGAAGAGGTAGACAGAGAATTCAGAGATCATTATGTGAGGAGAGCTTTAATTAGAACATGGCAGACTATCAACAAAAAATTTCATAGTAAATTACCAATTTGACATCACCCTGAGAAGCTTTTAGAATATCTGAACCAAAATCTGGAGGAACATTAAGATACAAAGATTTAATAAAATGAGAAGGAAGAATACCAGTGTTAAAGACCAGAGAAGAATTAAAAGTTTAGAACCTTGAATTGAATTGGTTCTCATATCAACAATTAAAAGAAAGATTCAAAATGGATAAAAAAATTACTGGGTTGGAGATGGAAGAGAACAAATTAGATGAGATTCTATTGAAAATGGAAAAAAAATTCAAAATTTTATAGACTCCTATTAGAAAGAGAGCTAGAGCAGGAAAGGCTCAAGTATTTCATGTTAAAGTGGGCTCAGAACATTGGCCATAATATAGAATTAGAGATGTGGGAAAGAGCATGGAATGAAGACATAAAATGTACTCAAAGCTTAAGCAAGAACTTTTACAAGACAATCCATCAGTGGTATATGACCCCTCAAAAATTAATGAAGATAACGCATAGAGGGAATGGCCAATGTTGTAAGTGTGGAAAAGCAACGGGAACCTATTTTCATACATGGTGGTCATGCCCAATAGCAAAAAAATACTGGAAAAAGATCCATGACAGTATTACAAAAATTCTTGATATTAAATTTGAGATGACTCTGGAAACATACTTATTAAACATGATTGAAAGGAATAGTCAAATGAAGACAAAAAAGAAAATATTAAATTTAATAACAGCAGGAAGATTGAATTACACAAAGCTTTGGAAAGAAGGAACAGAGCCTCCGCATGAAGAATGGAAGATTAAAGTAATGGATATCATCGAAATGGAAAACTGTCCAACATGCTGAAAGGAAACTCAACGATTTGAAAAACAATGGAATGAAATTATTACGTGGGTGAAAGAGAGCTAAGATTAAAGTATAGAGGCAAATAGAAGGATTGGAAAGAGTACGGTAACTCTTATATTAAGGGTGGAACATAGATTAGTTAGAGAATATTAAGGTAGATTACAATAACAAAAAGATTTCGTATTAAGGAAGTTTAGAATGAGAAACTCAGAAAAGAGATTAGATTGGGGAAAACGCGTAAGAAGGAAAGTAAGGCGAGAGGGGGAAGGGATGTAGAGAGAGAAGGGAGGGGAAAGGATGAATTCATGGCATCTAAAATACACTGTTAATATGGGGGGATAGGGTAGAGAGGGAAGGGGATAAAGGGAAGGGGAGAAAGGGAAGATTGAATAGTGTATTTATGGAAGAAAATAATTATTTAGTATTGCATTGAAAGTATTGGTAAAGTTATGTAAGAGATGACTGGGAATGATATGGATAAAGGTTGTGTAACATGGAAACAGTACTTGATATTTGCTAATTTTTAGTTTATATGGAATTTTAATAAAAATAATTTAAAAAAAAGGAAAAGTCAGTTTTAAACACAAGCCTCACAAGCCTGGGGTGAGGAATGCAAGAGATGGGAGGAGAAAAATGAAGGGGAGGCCAGCATGTGCTTTACAAATAATCAAATTTGCAAACAGCAAACCTGCAAATGTGGAAGGAAGACTGTATATGCTGTCCTAGCTTTTCCAAACCTAAGATGTTTTGAACTTCAGATCCCATCAGTCCTGGCCAGCTTGAATAATAAGGAATGATGGGAGTTGTAGTCCAACATATTTGGCGGACAGCATCTTAGGAACTGTCATGCAACACCTATGGTAATCTAAAAAAAAAAAAAATTGAAAAAGATTCATCTCTCCAGGCATTCTTTTTGAAGTCTCAGATATTCCCAAGCTTTTCTTGAGTTCTGTTCATGCTAAGTGTATATTTTAAACCCAAATGGAACAATTTTTTTTTACTGTAGATCCCATTAGCTTGGGCAAAGAAGGACCCATGTGCTGTGTTTTGGATCCTTCTTCCTTAGGAAAAAATATAAATGGCTGAAATTTGGGGGTAATTGTGAGGCTGAGAGTGACCTAGAAAAGACCACGGTCCTGTCTAAATCCTCCTTTTTAAAAAAAAAAATCTGCAATTAAAAAGTACACCTAATTTAGGAGTTTATTAGGAGTGGTGACTGTAATGATTCTGGATAGCTTGTTCATTTGCAAAGAAAATAGCCCAGGGGTCTGTATTAACATTTTTCCCATTTTAGTCCCTGACTCACTTGGATGGAAAATGTTACATTTCTCAAACAGTTATTCTTGCAGTATTTGTATTTTTTTATCCCAGTTCTTTCAAACTTTTTAAAACAAACTGCTTTTTCCATACAGTGTACATTTTTGATTGTAGTAACCTCTCAGTATTGCAGTTTATTTTAGTGAGAGTAATTTTTGCCTGAAGAACCAGCTTGCCAAGCTTCTTTCCCTCTAATAGTCACCTTTTTAGCAGTTAAAATCATTCTCCTGGAGAGTCATTTTGTACTTCTGGATCTGTGAATGCGTCTTATCTGTAAAAACAAAAATTAAAAAAGATGACCTCATAAACTGGTGGAACTTGTATCTGTGCAGTGAAGATATTGGGGGGGGTGGTGGAAATACTTGTGGCATCAATCATTCTTGTTGTTTCCAAGCAGCAGTGCAGGAAAGCAAGGCAGAAGCACTAAATAGGTATCACTAAAGGAAAAAAAGAGGAGTAACTCCCCTGGACAGTGGGAACGGAGGGGGTGCTTTAAAGAGGTCACAGGTAGCAGAATAGACCATAGCCATGATATGTAAAAGAACCGAACCCAAAACTATATCTAATTTTTAAAAAATGATCTTTTGTTGATTGTTTTTTTAAACCATGTTTTTTTAAAAGCTTTGAGGCGAAGAAGCAACAAGGTGATTCAACCTGAGTTGCATGGTCTTTAAAGCACCATCTATTTATCCTGCTACTCCAGTGTTACACATTAGTATAATGTCCAGAAAGTCCTTATAACAATAGAGGCTATTGGACCATCTGATGTACTCATTGCAAAGCAATGCTGATATCAGGGAAAGGCTGCCTAGCAATCTCTTCCCTGTGAGAGATCTTGCAAGTGCAGACCTTTACTGTCGTTCCATTGGGTACATCCTTCAGTTGCGAGGGAACTGGGAAGCTGCCACATCCCTCTGATCAGAAGATCAGTGAAGAGAAGGTCACCAACCAATACACACTTACCATGGAATAAGCTTACTGAAATCATGGGGTGTACTTTCAAGTAGATGTGGTGTAGCATTGCATTGTTAATCATTCAGCTAAATTCAATAAATTTCACTGAATGTATGTGTCTACTCTGCATGTGTCTGGTCAAAAAAAAAGATGGTGGAACATAAGAGTCAGGTTCACAGAATTATCTGTTTGTACTTGGAAAAACTAGTAGTTGACTTTGCTCACACAGTTATAATAGAAACAGTATGATGTGGTGGACAGCGACTATAGAGACTTGGCGTGAGTCTGTTCACCAGTTCACAACTGGACCTATCTCACATGGTTATTGGGAGGATGAAAATGCAGGTGGGACCACATATACCACCTTGAGTTCTTTGGATGAATGAAACCATAAATAGCCTGACTCCACGTTTGTATGATGGGATGGAAAGAGAACAGGGATGCTGCTATACTTTCCATGGTTTTGTCAAAAATTGAGTGTTATGCCACTACACTTCCTTCAGGATTGTACATTAATGAAATTCCTGTGCGCATTATATCTTCTGGATCTCATTGTTGGCTTATGAATAATAGTCACATGTTGAGACCGGTGATAATGTTCCTTTTTGGTCTCTTCCAGTTTTTGAATCCCCAGCTAATAGTGAAAAGTGTTTGAGTCCAAAAGTAAAGTATTTGAACACTTTGTGCTACACAGTGCTTTCCTGTTTCATGTAATCATCTACTTCCTTCTGCATGGTTACTTGGTATGTACTTATGCCTTTTGCAGTTAGATGTCATCTGCCAATGTCATTTTCACCTTCCTGCTTACCCACAAGCTGACTGTACTGTTATAATATCAGTCCTGGTATCTCACAGTCTTACTCAGAACCAAGTTCTATTTGCATTTCATAGGACTTGCTCCTCACATAACCACCTATGTTTCCTTCCTAATAGGTATTATGAAAAAGTTCTTAATTTCATAGTGAAATGGATGAAAACTAGGCCTGCAATTTTTAAGTCTTATGGTTGCTGCTTTGTGCCCATCTTTTCTAGCTTAGGTAATTTCTTACAGATTTCCTAAAGACAGTTTAATAGGACCACTGGTACTTTTCTTTCTGGAGAAGCCAGTTAGATGCCATCAGCAGTAGAAAACTCCCAGACCAAATCTGGCCCTTTTGGAATAGGAAAACATAAGGAGGGGAAAACACCAATAACAGGAAACAAATAGGGAAATGAAACCTCATGTTTGTGTACTCTGTATTTGTATCTGTTTTGTACTGTTTACATACTATGAGTACTTTGAGGGGTTGTTATGCAACCAAGCAGGCCAGAAGAGACAGGTTCTGCTACTTTGCATTGGGCTGGTGAGTTTTGTGTCTCCTTTACAATTCGTTTCTAAGGTGGGAAGGGTTTTTAAACTGGCAGTTCTGAGAATGAAAAATGTGAAGGAAACTGGCTGGATATGTATCTTATATCTGTACCAAGTAAACAAATTCTGCCTCAATTGGGGCAGTAGGCTGACAGATTTAGTAGCTGTAGTTTCCAGTGCACATGGAACCATTGATTTGTCACTTACAGCGTGTAAGCTTGCCTCTCATGCGAGTGTCAATCCCAAGCCCCATAGCAACCAAGCTACTCAGTTTCTGTGAGGCACAGAAGAGTGTATTTTTGTTTTGTTTTTTTGGCTATGGTTGAAGGTATTTCTTTTAGTAAAGACAGCGCTCCTCAGCTGAGAGGAATGCTGCCTAAACCAGAAATGATTGTCTGACAGCTGTGTTAGGCAATTTCTATTAAATTTGTTTATTAAACGTACAGTTTGACCTTCACAAATTTGATTATTCATGAGGTGTGCATGTGCCTCTCCCCCATTGTCCTCCTCCCATTCCTGTACATTTTGCCAGGTGCAGAGAAGGGAGGCAAATGTGCCAGACCAAAAAGGAAGGGAATGGTGGGGGGAGGCATGTACGTACATGCCTGCCTTCTCCCCTGTGGAGCTCCCCTCTCCCATTCCCTTGCCCTGGTGCTGAGGACTCACCCCAAGGCACAGGGGAAGGGAATGGTGGGGATGGAAAGCTCATGTGAGCCTTCCTTCTCCCTTCCAGAGCTCTTTTTCCCATTCCCTTTCCTCTGCTCCCGGTGCTGAGAGCACGTGCTGGGGTAGAAGGCAGGGGAATAGGGGGAGTCTCATGAGAGCCTTCCTTCCCCCCTCTGGAGCTGCCTCCTCTCATTCTCTTGCCTCTGGCTCTGGTGCACCAAAGGCAAGGGAATGGGAGGGGGCGAGGGTGTTATTGGTGGTTTTTCCATTTTCACCAGTGTTCTGTGCCCCGAACCCACACAAAAGTGGAGGGGCCACTGTCTTCTATCCACTGTTGGATATCCAACAAGAGGTTCTGTAGGTTAAAAAGGAAGAACATAGATGGTGTAGAAAGGCTGGTGTGGTCAGTTCACAAAACTAATAAAGCATGCTGAATGCATACAGTTGTGCCTCCGCAGTGTTTTGTACTTTTTCTCTCTCAGTAGCAGAATTTGACTTTATGGTTGCCAAGAGGACAGTAGATCACTGGTACTGAGAATGCTAAAACCTTTCTTGTGCATTATAGAGGGATGCACAGTAGTGCATGTGTTTGCCAGGGGAACTCCTGCATGGCAGGGGGTTGGACTTGATGGCCATTGTGGCCTCTTCTTACTCTTTATGACTAATTTTTATTTTGGTTGCACCTATCTTGGCTCTACAAGATGACATTTTATTGCTCAAGCCAAGCATGATGTTGATTTATAGTACAGAAACCTTATATGAGCTTTTATCTGTTTTCTGCCTAGTAACTTGTGTTATTTTCAGTGGAAATTTGCTGGACTCTTGATTGTATATAAGAAAAATAATGTGAAAAAAGTCACCCTATCATGTTCCATGCAAGTTAAGAAATTTCAGGCTACTGTAGGCGCAGACAGTAGTTCATACATATAGATCCAGCTCTTTGTCCATATGCGTCTTAAGATTTGGAGCAACATCAAGTTTCCCAGGGTATGAATGTTCTTTGACCTGCCTGCTTACTGGACTAAGGAAAGGAGAATGTGTTCTACCACTGAAAATTGGCATGGACCCAGCAGCATCTGAGACCTGTGTGTGTTGAGTGTGAAACTCTGTAAAGGGGTCTGTAACTGTGTTCAGCTGAGTTACTAAACTCCTTTGATTGGAAACACTTTGGGGCAGGACTTAAGTGCACACACTCATTCCCATTCCTGCTTTAGCCTTGCATATGAGCAATCAAAGTCTGACGCAGGGCTAGAGGTTCCATAGAAAGTAGGTATTAGAAGAGTCTGCTTTTTATATTGAAGTTTAGCTTGTTAGTGGGGAGATCACTCTACCAGTACGCTCTTTATATTCAGGTTTTTGCAGGTTTGAAAGCCCTTCAGTATCAGTGAATCTGTTCAGTTAATTATTTTGATAATTTCTGAAATCCGATGTTAAACTGATAATGTGCCAACTTCTTAAACACTTGCTGTTTTAATAGTAAATATGTGGGACACATACACACACCCTCTCCAACTCTTTCTTGTCTTGGTGATTTACAACATCTGGGCTATATTGTTGATGCTTTGTAAACCTGCATTGACAATGATAGAACACCTTCATCTGCCAAACTCAGCTGTTTTATTAAAAGTGAACACCAGTGGGTGGGGAAAATGCTTGTATACAATTTTCCTGCCAGGGAATGAAGACGGGAAGTTACTTATTTTTTACTGTACATGTTGTATTGTAAAGCTTCAGCAGTTCTCATCAGCCTGAGGTGAACTGCTTTGAGCAAAGGAAACTGTCTTAGGTTATCAGAATTCTGAGAAGGTTGCTTTGCCTGCATATTACTACTGTTATATTCAACACTTTTTTTGGAGAATCAAATGTTTAAATTTTGGAAGATCCTTTGGTAACCTTTTTTCAGCAGAATGCTCTTTTCAGAAAACTTAAAACAACCTGGAATAATAGTGAAGTAGTGTCATAAAATACTACAGTGATCCACTAGTACACAGTATTATCAGATGATCATCTTTTTTCAAAGGATTTAATGTAATTACAATTAATTTACTCAGCTGCTTTGCTTCTAAAGAATTATGTGTATCTTTGCCAGTCAGGTTTCTGGCTATTTTTGGAGATTGCAAAGAGCCGACACAAGTTTGGAGGTCAATGAGAATTTTAAAAGCATTGTTGTCTGTTCATTGTTTAGGTTTTTACTGGTTTTTGTTTATTTGAATTTTTATGTCAACTGTCTTTACTGCCACTTCTGGCAGAAAGATAGGAGCCCTGGTGGCGCAGTGGTTAAATGCCAGTACTGCAAGCCACAAGGTTGTGAGTTCAATCCTGCCGGGCTCCAAGGTTGACTCAGCCTTCCATCCTTTCACAGGTCGGTAAAATGAGTACCCAGCTTGTTGGGGGCATGTATAGAAATGTTTTGAAATACATGCTATTTGTAAGTTGTTCGCTGCCTCGATCCATATGGAGAGGCGGGATACAAATAAATAATTAAAAAATATATAGTTTTTTTTTTAAAAAAATTACATGGTCACTGGTTGGGTTTCATCAGTCTTAAAATCTGTAGTAGTTTCCGGGATATGTATTATGACTTATTTTTACATTTGTCGTTCCCATTGCTGTGTTCCGTATATGTGAATAGTAAATGGAATTGTTTAGTTGATGTTTTGATTAATAAGCCTGTTTTAAAGTTAAGTCTATGTATGCACACACTGGTCTCCTACCTGTTTTTTTAAGCCTATTCGAGGCAACTCACAGTGCAACCTTATATGTGTTTGTTTAGAAGGCACACACAGCACTCTAGTTTAAAAAAAATAATAACATCCATTGCTTACTCCAGGAGAACATAATGAAGAAGGGCTTACCAGTCGGAGCAATCCAGAATGGAAGAAAGGCAGGGTGATAATTTTACATTCCCTTGTAATTTGCTGGTATTCAGTTTTCTCTGATTTAAACTTCAAAATAGATACCTGCCATTTTGTTTCTGGCAGTTTTAATACAGTCCATATATACTAGCACAGGGGCGGACAACTGTGGAAAGTTAAGGGCTACATTAGCCTCCCCCTGGAGAACTTGGAGGGCTGCACATCCCACTGCCCCACCACAAAAAAATAAAATGAAATTATTGCCCCAAAATTATTCTTTGGGCATGGAAGCAATTTTTGCCATGCCTTTGGTCCCCTCAGGCCATTTTAGCTACAGGAACTTAGCAGAGGTCACTTCCTGGTTGAAAAAAGGTCTCTTCTTATCCTAAATCAGCTTATGGGGGCCAAAAACATGGTGAGAATGCCCCCATTCTCCAAATTTACATGTAAGGGCAACATTTTTGACCCTGGGGCCCACAAAAACCAGCTCTGGGTCTGCCTGAAGCTTATGGGCTGCACTTTGCCCCCTTCTGCTCTAGCACTTGCAGTGGTTACTCAGGGCCTGCCTGAATGTTTTCATTGCTTGGAAAAAATTAATTTTGGAGGATGATAGTTCCCAGAATCCCCATGCTAATAAGTCATGCTAGGAAGATCATTGTGGGTAATCAGTTCTTTCCTTGACCTGCTGAAGCCAAAATGCTTGGGTTTGTGTTTTATGATGTGGAAGAAAGAGATCTTACCTTCTTTGAGGGTTGCATGTGACTAACACTGGCTAATGACTGTTATGAGCTTGCTTGCTCATTTGAGAATGGATTGTTTAGTATGTCGATTGCATCTTGGGAACTGGTTCATTTGCTGAAATGTATATATGTATTCTTCTTCCAGCATCTTGCATAATGATGAAGAAATATATAGTGCTGACTGTGAATTTGCAAGCAAGAAAAGGAAAAAGGATCATTCTAGAAACAATGGAAAATCTCAGTGTGAGACTTAATTTTAATTTTTTACTTTTTAGTTCTGGTAAAAAAAAAAGTAAGATCTTTTTCAACATCTGAATAAAGCTGTGCTTCAGTGGAACCTGTGCAAAAACATAATGGAAACAAAATATGGTGCTTGTATATATGGGAAGTAAAAAATAAGTAAGTTTTCTGCTATTATATGTGTAATTGCCTATACTCACACACAGGCACATAGGAATGGATGAATGTATTTAGGCAGAATTGACAAGGGAAAATTTGGAAAATTTTCCAAAAAATTTGGAAAAATAAGGTGCTTTTGTCCTTACCATATACATGTGGAGGCTCATTTGTTCAGCCTATAGCTTAGTTTAATAAAATAACTTGATTGCAGGTACATAGCCTGTAGGTTTATGAGGCAGATTAAAAAGCTCATTTCAGACACTTGTAAATAATACTGAAGGTTTATAGATACTTACTTGAAAGTGTGCTTCCCTGAAATCAATTAGATTTCAGCTCACTTGCAGCATAATTATTTGCATCATGGAATGGCTTTCAGTATTATTCCAGGGAATCATACGCACAACAGTATCTGATCAGAATGTAAATCAACCTGTTGTCAACCAAGCTGATCCTACTAGCTCTCTGACAGATAGGAACCCAAGCACAAAATTTTTGTAGGCATAGTTCCCCATCCAGCTCAGGAGATGCACATAGCCTGCTATCACATACAGTGTGTTCCAGCTGGATCAGGGTTGTATAGTTTAGAGTCTTTTCCTTAAATATTTTATGCAAGCAAATGTTTTCTTAGCTTTGTCAACCTAAATTCAATGTATGCATCACATAACCTCTGTCTCTTCCCTGCCCCCACACCTGCCCCAAAACTGAGTTCCCACAGGAATTCAGGTGAATATAATGGGAAGAGGAGTCCTCCTTATGCAGTATTGGACAGAGCCCTGTTATTAAAGTCTGCTCCAGTCTTTATCCAGAGAGAGAGAGAGTGTGACAGAGAAGTCCTGTCTATAGATATGATTATTATTCTAGTTCTTCATACAGAATCTTTGTCATCTTGTAACTATGAGTGATTGTGTAGTGGAACACTAGGAAGAGACTTGTGTTTTATTTTTCAGATTTCTATGGTGAGAAATGGATATATGTCCATAAAGAAAGTACCAAGGAAGTAAGTGTTACATACATTGAACATATTGCATGGTAGCCTTCTTTTTAATTAATACTTTTAAGTATCTTGAGACCCTGTGGTGTGATTTTAACTCAGGTGGTGATTTTAATATTTGCATCTGTACCGTATTATGCTGAGTTGGTACCTAAGTTAATTTCTTGATGTTTTTATTGTACTTTCATTGTATTATGCTAAAATGTGTTGCACAGTGCCTAGAGAAATCTATTTTATTATAGGCTTAATAAATTAATTAAACATGTATACTACCAGAGGGGAGACTAGCTAACTAGTTTTCAAGAGTGGGAGTTGGATGAGCATCAAATTTTTATTACTTTTTCCTTCATATCAACTAGAAAGAGTAATTTAGATTTCAAGGCTTCAGTATCAACTATCAGTCACCTGGCTTTTTTTATATATGCCAGTTTCTTATGCAGAAGTACAGCACAGCACATATGCCTTCCTTTATATAGATTAAGGGAATGTGTCCAAGCATGGAAGATGGACCATTAGCAAATGGAAGGGCAGGATGAATCAAGGCCTTTTCTGTTAGATCCATTTGTCTTCCTTCCATGTTATCTCCTAGCTCTGAAGGGTGTTGTGTAGCTAGGCAGTTTAGTAACTGTACCACAGGAGAGACTACAGGAAGCTTTTTTATGCACAGCTAACATGCATTTTCATTTGCTTTTCCAGAGGCATGGCTATTGCACTTTGGGAGAAGCTTTTAATCGCTTAGATTTTTCAAGCGCAATCCAGGACATCAGAAGATTCAATTACGTGGTTAAAGTAAGATGTTTCTGTGCTGTGTTAGTTTCATGTTTGAATTTCATTGCCTTGTGAAAATAATCGGCTCATTACATGTTGGTGACCTGCTGGAAAGAGTTTATCTCAAACTGGGAGAAAGCAGTTGCCTTCATTTGTCAAATTAAACATGAATGAAGAGTTTTATTCTAACAGTGTTTAAGCAGTCAGGAGTTATTTCTCCAACTTGAGTGTTGGCTACTCAGTTTTCATAGTATACTGTCATTGGAGTTCTGCTTCACCATCTGCCCATTCAATGAGTTTTCAACCACTCTTTTTGAGGCTGCTTTCAGTGGGTCAGTTAATGTCTGTATCATCAATTTTCACCTAGTATTGTTGTTTCATGTGTTAGAACAACAGCAAGGTGCATCACTTTAAGAGAATAAAGCCTTTATTTACATGATAGTAAAATAATCCTCATAGTGACTTCTCGTCTTACAAGCTGTTGTTGGTCTGTGTCAGTCCTGTGCTTTCTGGATCTTACTAGGAATAGGAAGTGTTATATTTGTCCTTCTGTCCTACTAAGTGGTCTTTCCTGCTTGGTCAACTGTTCTGAATTCCTCTAGTGACTAAGACAGGATATAAGTGTTTAAAATAAAAAATGAGACAACAGATAGCACATTAAAATTCTGGACTTTCATCATTCTTGTATGCCAATCTTCTGCCAAAAGACGATCCTCAAAGTTGACTCCATGTAGACTCTATCTATAGACATTCCCATAAAAATTAGGATTGGGTGTGGGATTAAAGTTCTCCACCAAGTATAAACCATTGTTCTGAATGTTGTTGCGAAAATGGAGGGCTGATAGAGATGCAGCGGCACTGATTTTGAGAGGAGTGTCTGTTTCCCAGGGCTAGACTAACTATACTGTAATAACCTGGCTGGCAGCACGAATTTCCATTTAGGGATAGCTAGGTTTCCCACTCAAACCAACATCTAAAATCCACGTCATAAAATGTGGATCTTTACAACAAGCTTATGTTCATATAGACATAAATAATAAGTAATAAAAATATCCCATTAAAAGTCAGGTGGATTTCACTTCTGAGTAACCATAAGTAGGATAGGCATTGGGGGTTTTTCATACAATCTGATGGTGATTGCATTTTTCAGTTAAAACCTGGGCACTCTGAGCCTTCCATATTCCAAAAATAACCGGAGGGGAGAAGAAAGGCACACAAGAAGCCTTCCCCTCACTTTCCTTGCCTTTTTTCCAGGTGCTTGCCTTCCTTCTCTGCACCCGGCAAAATGCAAGGGAATGGGAGGAGTAATGGAGCAAGGCATGCATACGCCTCACAAGTAATCAAATCTGCGAAGGTCAGACCCATGAATGTGGAGGGAGGACTGTAATATCACTTATCATAGCACTAGTAGAGCTACTTAGGAGAGGAATGTATGTATGTAAAGAAGATTTTGTTAACCAGAAGATAATTGCTTACTGTACAGAAGTGTATGGTTTCAAAATGCAACTTTCTGAATTGTTACTCATATGTTCCTGTTTTAATTAACTTGCCACAACCATTGTCAAACCCACATTTCATACAACTCCCAGTTTCACTCTCTAAGCTGAATTCTGCCCTAATTCTTACATGGTTTTCTTCTCTCTTCTCAAACAGTTTCAGGGACACTCTATAGAATCTAGGCACCTCCAAGTTTAGATTGACGTTGAAGTAAACTGGAGGGATGGCAGCTATATGTTTTGACTCTGTAGAGATGCAGTCTTTCAGCTAAGACTGGGGCTTAGCACAATTGGGTAGATACCAAACCAGTTCCAGACTGGGCATTGTGCAGGTCAGTCCACAGGAGCACAACCCCAGTGCTGCAGACTTTCTAGCAATTCTATAATGTGGCTAAGCTCCATTGAACACAGTATGGCTTGTTCAATTGCATTTAATAAGTTCTAACTAAATGTGTAGGGTTGCACAGCAGTTTACATAAATATATTTTAAGTTTAAATGTCCAAATATTTTGAACACTGTTCTTTTAAACATGCAAGTATAAATAGGCTGATTGTGCCTTTTCCCACTGTTTTTCCCCTTTTCCATTTGATATTCTTTAATGTGCAGTTATCTCTGGTCTTCCTTAACTGCACTATTGAAAGCAGTGGGATGTAACTGTGTTTCATTGTAGCTGAATTGTGCTGAATTGCCCCCAGAATGTGGAGACGTGAATGATAAATATTTTTCTCTCTTTCACAGGTACTCTGTTAAAGTGTAGAAAAATGCACTCTAGAGGTTAAAAATGTTTTTGAGAGAATATTTTTGTAGGATTTAATTTCCAATCTGTCATGGAGTAACTAGGAACCAATTGCTTCTTCCTCTTGTATGGCAATCTTTTTAAAGAGCATACTGCTCAATAAGTCCTTTTTGTTTCTAAGTTAACAGAATTCGGTTTGAAGGGGAATTGTGTATAACTCTTGAAGGAGCTTCTGATGTTAACAGCAAGTGCTGACAAATGGATGCACACAAAGGATGAGGACTCCTGCTGTGATGCTGAAAGGGGAATTTGCATGGATCAGTGAGATGTAGGAGCCCATGATTCAAATTCAGTCTGTGCCTCTCCCCACTAAGAATTCCCTCTTTGACAACTTCAGAAGTGTCATTCACATACCCCCATCTTTCTCTATAGCAGCTCTTAACACTTTTAGTATCTTTCCAAGTAGCTGTTACTGAATAATGGTAGTAAATTAAAATTAAATAAAAACATACTGTGTGCATGTGGCTTCAAGTTGCCTGTCAACTTACAGTGACCCGATGAATTTGATAGTGTTTTCTTATGCAAGAAATGCTCAGAGGTGGTTTTGCCAGTTCCTTCCTCTGATGTGTCCTACAGAATCTCTATTAATTGGATGGTATTTATTGGATGATCTCCCATCCAGGAACTAACCAGGAATGAGCCTGCTTTGCTTCCAAGAGAAGACAGAATATGGTGCCTTTATGGTAGCACATGTGAAATGTGGTGGTAGTGAAGAGTTCCCTGGATAACATATACTATTCAAAAGACAAATGTCTGGGTCCAAGAGCAAATCAAGCCTGAACTCTCACTAGAAGGGAGGATGACTAAACTGAAGCAGTTGTGCTTTGAGCATACCATGAGATGATATGACTGAATGAAAAAGATGATAATTTTTGGTAAAGTGGAAGCCAGTAGGAAAAGTGGAAGACCACACTGCAGGTGGGTTGATTTAGTCAAGGAGGCCATGGCCCTGAGTCTGCAAGACCCAAGCAAGGGAATTAGTGACAGGCAGTCATGGAAGTCTTTCATTTGTAGTGTTGCTAAAAGCCAAAATCAGCTTGACAGCAAATAACAAATAGCACCAGAGTGGTAAGGCTGGGCATTTAACAGGACTTGAAAAATGGCAGTGAGCTCAGCATCCTAACAGTGCTGCTGTTTCCACCAGAGCTTTGAAAATTTATCATGCTGGCTGGAATATTCTGGGAGTAACAGTCTAAGAGCAAGCTCCAGCCTCTGCTTGGTACAGTATACCCAAGAAGGTCAGATGCAGCCTAAGAATTCTCAGTCCTTATGCTTCACTAATGCAGAATGAGAGGTATGCTCAGCATGCCATGCTTAAGGCTCCCTAGAATCAGCTTTAAGATTCAGTGTGCTTTTGCTAAAGTGCTCACATTCAGCCCAAGAGAAACAAATGGACAACAGTCCCTTTTCTCCTATCCTGCCTCTTGTGTTTTTATGAACTCAAGGGGCATAAGCAAGTGCTTGATTTGAGTTTGTCTGTTTTCTAATAAAGACTGATTTCTTTTAGCTTTTGCAGTTAATAGCCAAATCCCAGTTGACATCGTTGAGTGGTGCAGCTCAGAAGAACTATTTCAATATCTTGGATAAAATTGTTCAAAAAGGTAAGGCTGCTGCTATCATGATCTACTTAAATACATAGAGATAGTTGGTGGTGTTAAGAGTGAGATTTTACTCACAAAAAAGCTGCCTTGTATTTAAGTGCATCCAAATCTGTATACACAGACACCAAAGCTATGGGTCAGGTAGCTGGTGTGTGGTGGTGATGGTGACTGTGGACAGTAATAGAGAAATGTGGAAAAGATGTATTGTTCAGGTGCAGCATCTCTGTTGTCTTTCTGTAATAGTAAAGTGGTTATAGTAGGAAGGATATCATAGAATCATAGAAATGTAGGAAGAGACCACACAGGCCATCCAGTCCAACCCCCTGCCATGCAGGAACACCCTCAAATCAATCCCGACAGATGGCCATCAAGCCTCTGCTTAAAAACCTCCAAGGAAGGAGACTCCACTACACTCCGAGGCAGCAGATTCCATTGCCAGACAGCCCTGACTGTCAGGAAGTTCTTCCTGAGGTTCAGGTGGAATCTCCTTTCCTGCAGCTTGAATCCATTGCTCCTTGTCCTGGTCTCTGGAGCAGCAGAAAACAAGCCCCCTCCTTCCTCTACGTGGCATCCCTTCAAATATTTAAACATGGCTATCATGTCCCCTCTTAACCTCCTCTTCTGCAGACTAAACATACCCAGCTCTCTGTCTATCCTCATAGGGCATGTCTTCCAGGCCTCTCACCATTTTGGTCGCCCTCCTCTGGACTTGCTCCAGCTTGTCAATATCCTTCTTGAATTGGGGTGCCCAGAACTGGACACAGTATTCAAGATGGGGTCTAACCAAAGCAGAGTAGAGTGGTACCAATACCTCCCTCGATCTAGACACCATACTCCTATTGATGCAGCCAAGAATTGCATTGGCTTTCTTGGCTGCCGCATCACACTGCCGACTCATGTTCAGCTTGTGGTCTGTGAAGACTCCTAGATCCCTTTCACACGTACTGCTATCCAGCCACGTGTCCCCCATCCTATATTCCATTTTTTCTACCTAAGTGTAGGACCTTACATTTCTCTCTGTTGAATTTCATTTTGTTCGCCCTGGCACAGCTCTCCAATCTATCAAGGTCATTTTGAATTTTGATCCTGTCCTCTGACGTATTAGCAACCCCTCCCAATTTGGTGTCATCTGCAAATTTGATGAGCATGCCCTCTATTCCTTCATCCAAGTCATTGATAAAAATATTGAACAGCACTGGGCCCAGGACAGAACCCTGTGGCACCCCACTAGTCACTTCTCTCCAGGATGAAAAGCAGCCATTCGTGATCACCCTTTGGGTTCGGTCGGTCAACCAATAACAAATCCAAATAACAGTAGCCCTGTCCAACCCACATTTTACTAGCTTCTTTGCAAGAATGTCATGGGGAACTTTGTCGAAGGCCTTACTGAAATCAAGGTATGCTACATCCACAGCATTCCCTTCATCTATCAAGCTAGTAACTCTATCATAAAAAGAGATAAGATTAGTCTGATCTCAGATCTTCTGAAAGCTGGCTAAAAATGGCAATGCCAATTTTATTTAACAGAATTGAAAGTCTATTTTGACATAACCACTTTTAACAAAATTAGACTTAACGGTAATCCTGTGTATTTCTGTATGTGTGTTTTTAATTTCCCCATCAAGTTCTAGAAGACCAGTACAATCCGCGTCTCATCAAAGACCTCCTTCAAGACCTGAGTTCTACACTCTGTGTGTTAATACGGGGCGTAGGGAAGTCAGTGCTGGTAGGAAACATCAATATTTGGATTTGCCGATTGGAAACTATCCTTTTGTGGCAGCAGCAACTCAGTAATCTTCAGATAACCAAGGTATAACTTGGCTTTTATATTGTGTCAGTGTTTTTTTTGTTTTTAAATTGAATGCAAACCAGATTTTTAGTATGTGAAGTCCTGTTCTGAAATCTGAATAGGCTCTCTTTCTTCTCTCCCAACCTCAGGTTGTGAAAAGCATTTGCAAGAAAGTGTAAAGCAGAGTCTTTTGGGTCTTTTTAAAAAGTTGACTGTTGCTAAGTAATTGAAACTGCAACCTAGCTAGGCAGTGACGGGGTTTTTTAGTGCTGATTTTACAAAATATTTTTTCGTGTATTGGGAAGGAGAAGAATTACTTAAGCATTTGAAAGTACACCATAGCTATGAAAATATACTTTTTCTAGTTCTCATTAGCACGGTACAAGTGCTAAATTTGAAGTAAGAATAATTAGGCTTGTTTACATAATCTGTTTTTTGGGGGGGTTGGGTTGGGTTTTTCCTTTCTTTTTTGGTCCTTCCTCCAAATTTCAGATCATCAGGCACTATCCCTGGCATAGACTTCTTTTGGAAAGGGGAAAGCTTTAGGTATTCCATCTTTCTGGTGCATCTGGTGGCTTTGTGTAGCACAGCCACTATTTAAACTATAGTGTATAATACTGCATCACACTGTTTAAAACCAAAGCTAAGGTAAAATTAGAAATTTCATGAAAGGGTCCCCCAGTTTCTGTACCAGTAAATAGGCTGGAAAATGTTGAGAAGTCATTTACACTTTCGTTGTTACTAACTGCCATCAAGTGGACTTCAACTTCATGGCAACTCTGTTACCTTGTCCTCAACAGCCTGCTCAGGTCTTACAGGCTCAGGGCCATGGCTTCCCTGATTGAGTCCATCCATCTATAATATGGTCTTTGTCTATTCCTACTGCCTTCTACCATACTAAGCGTTATTGTCTGTTCTAGTGAGTCAGGTGTGCTTATGATATGTCCAGAGTATGACAGTCTCAGTTTAGTCATCTTGGGTTCCACGGAGAATTCCAGCCTTATTTGCTATAGTAGCCATTTATTTGTCATTTTAACAATCCAGGTTATCCACAGAACATTCCAGAGGAGTTGTCTTCCCATCAACTTCCTTCACTGTCCAGCTTTCACAGCCATATATAGAAATTGGAAATATAATGGCATGGACAATCCTAACTGTTGCCTTCAGTGATATATTTTTACACTTCAGAGGTCATTTATACTTAACTCTAATTAAATGCTGCTTATTGCTTATTATGAGCCTGTGTACTGTTATTGCTGTAATATCACAAACAGTTGAATGTAAAATGCTGTAAATATCAATTTAGTGTATCTTGGTGCCATAATTTCATGTTCACTTAGTAAGGAAAATACTAGACTTAAAATACTTGTACAAACCTGGAAGTTGTAACCAGAAGTAATTTGTAGTTGTCATTTTCAGCTGAATGTTGGTTAATGTAACCAAGCAGAGTTGTGGAAGTTGGCTCTTATGCATGAGCACTTCTGTGTTTACACTGTTAGTACAGTAATTTTAGTCACTGGACCAAGCTTGCTTGCTCATTTCTTTGGTATATCATAAGTGACTTCTTTTTTGAAAGCCAGAAATGTTCCTAACACTACTACTTGTGAGCCAGAAACTCAGAGAAAATTTTCTTCAGTGTGCCAGCTAAACTCATAATTCCCTGGCTAATGCCCAGCTGTTATACACTGTATTAGTTGTTACAATTTGGAGACCTATAAATAATGTTGTTTATGAACCATTGCTGGGCTAGATTTTGAGCTGCTGGGGCATTCTTAGATGTCAGCCCATCACAGTATCAATAATAACAACACAGGCTAAATGACACTAGTAGCTTTCAGTTGTGACAATGTTATCTTACATGTGTGACCCTCCAGATATTGCTAGTTGTTGCCCTCCAGATACAACTGTGACTCCCAGTGGCCCCACCCCAGTCAGCTTAGCAAGTGGCAAGGGATACTGGAGAGCCACAGTTCCTATCCCTGCTGTAGGAGTAAAATGTTAAATCTTTTCATTAAGTTAAATAAGTGAAGCTCTGAAAAACCACATGACAACTTATGCCTCATTGTGTTTGGAGGCTACCTGGAACATGATAATGTGGAAGACTGGCAAATCTTTTATGGGTTGTTTTCAGTGCTATTAGGTGTGTTTGATGACTTGAGGGTTAAACTTACAGCTATCAACTTGCTCTGCAGGAGGTCAACAATGGACTTACACTCAGTGATCTTCCTTTGCACATGCTGAACAACATTTTATATAGATTTTCAGATGGTTGGGACATCATTACTTTGGGCCAGGTGAATCCCACTTTGCATATGCTCAGTGAAGATAGACAGTTGTGGAAAAAACTCTGCCAGTACCATTTTGCTGAAAAGCAGGTAAGAACACCTTTGTTATACATCTGCATGGATATAAAGAGCTTCAACAAGTTTGGTTCCAAAAAAGAAAGAAAGAAAGACAGACAGACAGACAGACAGACAGACAGAGGGAAGTCACCTCCCCTTCAGATTTCCTTAAAGGTCCAGGAATGATGTAGACAGCAGAAATCATATAAGGAAAAAAAGAGAATGTTTCTTTGCTGTCACATGTTCATTGTAAGCCTACTTTTTTAAAGAAATAACTCCAATGAAATCGGTAGGGTTTTGCTTGCAGTCAGGTGTGCTTATGATGGTAGATAAATGGTACAGTCTGAAATAATCTTTACTCATAAATAAATCTGGACTCAGTTGAGTTTGCCCCATAACAAGCATGTGTAGTGTTACAACTTGGGACTATAGCAACTATAATTATTTAGTATTGTTTAGCAAAATCATAATCGTCTGTAAAATTTTGGAAATGGTTTTCTGTAGCTGTGCTTGGAGTTGAACATTTTTGTTCAATTAGATATTTTTAGCTGAGTTGCAAGGTGGGTGAAATAACATATTTCAAATGTTACTTCTGTGTTCAGTTCTGTAGGCATCTTATTCTATCAGAAAAAGGTCATATTGACTGGAAGCTGATGTACTTCGCACTTCAGAAATATTATCCTATAAAGGAACAGTATGGAGACACCTTGCATTTTTGCCGGCACTGCAGTATTCTTTTCTGGAAGGTAATAAATAAAATGCTTAGTGGTTATAAACCTTTTAGTGGTGAGTTGGTAGCAATGAGGAATGTCATTGTGTATATTATTATTTCTTCACATATTATCTAGGGAAATTACTATTCTAAAATATAAATACCTTTCAAAACATGCTTATAATTTAAAAGGTCTGCATTGTGCTATTTTTAGTAGTAAACTGTTTTGGGGGATTGTTTTGAAAGCATATTAATTTCCATTGGGAATTTAAGAGATACAGTATTGAAAACAGCTTTGATGTTACTAGGTGTGCCAGCTAATGGGTACTTCCATTTTCTTCTCTTTGAGCTTCTGACAAACATCCAGATTGAATTTCCATGTGAGGGATTGGCTTAGTACAGACATCTCTCCATGTTCACTAGGGTTAGGGGCACAGGATCCCCATGAAAGTGGAAAAACCTTGAATAACTCAAGACCCTCCCAAACCATATTTAACACACCAAAAAGTATGATCACCATATTCAACCCACCATGGATTCATTTGAAGCATCAGGGTTCCTTCACAAGGGAGAAGTGGGTGACTGGTGGGGCTTACTGCCATCTCCACTGATGCCCCACGCCATTTTAAACAGGGACTATCAAGCCTCACTCACAGTTTCTCAGTCTCAGGAGGCTTGCAGTCCTTATTAAAAATGACATAGGGAGGCAGCAGAGGTGACCAGCAAATAATTCGTGAACAATCAAATCTGCAAAAGTGAAACCTGCAAATGTGGAGGGCTGTCTGTAAATAGATCAACAAAAGTTACTGTCCTGTAAAGTCACACTTGCCTGCTTGGCCCCACATTAGCCATTTAGACATGTGTGACCTAACTGGAGAAAAATGATGTTTAAAAGGTCTGGAGAGGCCACATGAAGAAGAAATGGGTACTGTATTGTCTAATTAGGGTTTCTCAACCAGAATTCCCTGGAACCTGAGGGTTCCACAAGCAATCGCTGGGAGTTCTGTGAGACATTGTGATTATAAAAAGAAAAAAAATCTTTAGCTATAAAGATGATGATGATGATGATGAAAGAGTTCCCTGAGACCTGAACATTATTTCAAAGGTACAAAGGGTAAAAAGATTGAGAAAGGCTGCCTGAATGCAGAATGGGGTACCTTTAGGCAGCAGAGGCCATCCACTTTGGCTTTTCTAGGTTGAGGCACCCTCCTTTGTCCAGGCTGGTCCCAAACAGTCCATAATGTTCTCAGGGATCAGAGTCAGGGAGATGGTGGGGTTTGCTACACACAATTGCTCAGATGATTCTTAGCCACCTCCCAAGCTTTGAAGCTGGAAGGAATCTGTTTGCTCATTAAGCATTTGCCATATTAAATATATTAGTGAAGGTTGTAAACATCACAGGAGCCTTGTTGAGTCAGGTCAAAGGCCTATCCTTTCTAGCATTCATTTTCTTCACAGAAGCTAGCCACACGGACACTAAGCTTCTCTTGCTAGTCTCCCCCATAACTTTTGTTCTGAGGCATACTAGAGCATAGTGTACAGGTATTCCTGTATTCCTCCTGTAAGCACATTTAATAACATCTAAAGTTATTGCTAAGGTCATGTACACACATGGGCATAAAGCAGCTCTTGCTTCAATCAGATTTATAAAGGGAGTGCAGGAATACAGTGCTCACTGCCTGCCTCTGAGCAGCAATGAGGCTTTTAACATAAATAGCACAGGAAAAACTTGGAAATGATTTAAGCGTCACACATGAAAATGCCTGGAGGCAGAAGTAGTGCAAACAGGGTTGAAGAGATGAGAGAGGGAGAAATCTCTAATGTCAGTCACTGGCAATGACTAATAGTCAGGTTAAGAGCCTCCCACCCACAGTGTTTCACTCACTACTAGCTTTTAAAGTTATTTACAATGAGAACCTCTGCCTGTTGGCTTTCAAAGCAAGCTCTGCTGATTTTAACACAACTAAATTCCAAGAAGGGCTTTGAGGATACCATGTCTGCCAAGCACTGTCTCAGAGAGAAAAGCATGTTTGAGAAATATGAAGATGCCTGAGATTCTGTAGTTAAATAATGTGACCTGCTAGGTTTGGACAGAGAAAGTAAGTGATACTCAGATTTTTAATAAGATTTTCATCAGCAAGGACCTTTGGTATGTCATAGGAATTCAGTACAACAAATTACCTTGCAAAGTTACATCTAGATACCTCTTATTCTTTAATTTCTTTTAATGGATAATTTTTCCCACTCAGATTGTCTACATAGGAATGCTTTGCAGAAAGTGGTTGTAACTATGTATTGAATATTGCTACTTCTTGTCATTCTGTCCAGTAAAACCTTCCTATCTTTTGCTTCACTGCCTTCCTTCCTGTTTCTTCTCTCATGACCTCAAAAGGACTACCATCTTGCTTTGTTACTCAAGGTACTTCTGTGTGCTTTTCTTCATGGCTTTCTTCTGTGTCCATACTGTGCAGCTGAACTAAATAGTATGGCCAGTGTCCACTTGAGTATTTAGGCTGAGTATTCCACTGACATGTCCCTCTCCTGCAGCTTCACTAATTGCACTAGAGGGCTGGAAAAACCACCAAAGAAGAGCTTTGGGTAGTTTGGGTTTGGTTGGGAAGGAGAAGATCCTGCGAGAGAGGGCATTCCTCCATTCTTTGATCTTCTGCTGGGCTTCTTCTGTCAGCTTAAGTCCCCAATGAGAGCCAAGGCTGTGTTTCCTTGTAAACAGAATGTAATAACTCCAAAGCATGTTGTTCTCACAGCTCTGAATGCTGTGAAGTATGTCTAAGTTATTGGTTTTTTAAGTATTGTGAACAAAACAAAAACCATACTGTCTAGCTTTCTAATGTAAGCAAGCACAGTTTCCAGTTAGCTTAAAGGCAGGAAAATGCTGTGTGGCAGATACTGAGTCAGAAGAGAGTGTCTTGTGTAAATAAGCTTTATCTCCCGAGCAGCAGGATTTTTATCTTAAAGGTTAAGGTTTATTTCAGGCTGCTTCTGCCCAGGTGTGAATGTCCATAAATGCCTTGAATAATTTCTTGGCCCCTAGATATACTTTGACTAATAGTTCCTGACAGCCTTCCCCAACCTTCCAGACTTGTTGAACTACAGCTCCTATCAACCTACAACTAGCTTGGTCTGGTCATGCTTGACCAATGGTCATGCTGGGCATGGAAGATAGAGGTTGTAGTCCAGAACATTCAGAGGGGGTGGACTGGAGAAGGCCAGTATCTTGAAAGAGAGACATAATAAAAACAAGGGTATCAAACTCACTTTCATCTTGGGCCGTATCAGCATTATGGTTGCCCTCAAAGGGCCGGTTATATCTGTAAGACTGTATCAGTGTATCTGCTCTTTTATCATATTAAATAATTGCCTCTGCATTCAATTATTACTGATTTTAGTAATAACTGGCTCTGAAACTGGAAGTCTTGGAAAAATAATGGCAAGCAGATATTCAGGTGTACAACTATTGTACAATTTATTGAAAAATGAATTTTGAAAACAAAGTTATTTTTTTCATCTTCAGACAAATATTACCCAGCACTGTTTATTACATTAACTTTGTTTAACTTTTTGGTCCCAGCTGAGACCCTCTCTGTGCCTCTTTCAGCCCTCCAGCCCTTCACTGTGCCTCTTTCTGCCTCCAGCCCCTTCCTATGCCTCTTTTTGCCCCCCTGTACCTGATGAGCCCGATCCCCACACTGTGGGCACCCAGCTGTCAGTATTCTGAAGAGTGGTCCAGCAGCCAGCACTTGTGATCTACTTCTACTTCTGACTGCTCCTCTATCCAACTCTTGTGAGCTGACCATGCAGAACATTGCTACAGTAGCCTGTGGCAACACTCTGAGGCCAAGACTTAGATAGAGGAGCAGTCAGAAGTAGAAATCGTAGAAGTCGATTGCAAGTGCTGGCTGCTGGGCCCCTCTTCAAAATACTGACAGCCAGGGGCCCGCAATGTGAGGATCAGGCTCACTAGACGGGGGGAGTGCTGCAGCTGCAGGAGAGGTGCGAGGGCCACATGAAATGGCCTGGTGGGCCAGATTTGGCCCACAGGCCTTGTGTTATGTATAATAAAAAGTGCTGCACAGCAAAGCTAAATATCACTACTCCAGTACTTCTGTACCTAGGCCTACACCTTCTTGGGCACAGTGTTTTGTAAATGAAGACAAAGTGCACAGCACTATATAGAATTAAGTGTGTCAAATGTAATGTATTAGATTTAGATCTTACCTGTTGTAGGGTGGTCCCAGGTTCCTCCCACATTCCCATATTTTACTCTGCATGGGAGATTAGACCCGGAGGCAAAGTGACTGTCCCACTCTAATCAGAGAGGAACACCTCATTCCCAGCCAAATACAAGGGATCAGTTAGAGCCATAGTGACAAAGCCCTTTCCTGTCTGCGTCCTTCATAATTCGAGGTCCCACAATTCCTTGTATCATCACATATGCCATCAGGGCTCCTCTAAAAAGCCCCTGTGTGTGCGTGCCTTCAACTCATTTCCAACTTATGGACCTATCACAGGGTTTCCTTGGCAAGATTGTTTCAGAGAAGGTTTCCCTTTGCCTTCCTCTGAGGTTGAGAGTGGGAGACCTGTCCAAGGCCATACAGTGGGCTTCTGTGGCTGAACAGCGATTTGAACCCTGGGTTTCAGAGTCATAGTCCAGAGCTCAAACCACTACACCATGCTGGTTTTCAAGAAAGCTCTGCTTTTTCACATATTTGGACCAAGAACTCTTTCAACCACAAGTAACCTGATGTTGTGAACTGATTTCAACTTGCCTGCCCCATGCTTTCCCCTCTTTACTGGTTTCTGACATGGCAGTAAGGAAATTAATCCCTTTATTCTGTCTTTGATTGGCTGGTGTGGTGTCTTTTCCCTTCTCCTACTTCTTAGAGCCCTGGTGGCGCAGTGGTTTAATGCTGGTACTGCAGCCCCAAGGTTGTGAGTTTGATCCTGCAGGGCTCAAGGTTCACTCAGCCTTCCATCCTTCTGTAGATCAGTAAAATGAGTACCCAGTTTGTTGGGGGCGATTAGCTAACATGTTGTAAACCACTGGAGTGCTTAGCACTGATAAGTGATATGGAAATGTAACTGCTAAGTAACTGTTAAGAGTATAAGAGGCACTGTTGATCAAAATGAAGACCTGCCTGCTCCAGTATTCTGTTCACACAATTGTAAACCAGGCCCATCATGGGATGCCCACAAACAGAGCATGAGGGCAATAACATTTTTCCAGGCATATGCCCTAGCAACTAATATCGAGGAGAATACTCTCTGTGATTTTAGAGTTAATAAAACACTATGCTGACTGATATTTTCCCCCAAATCTTTCTAATCTCCTTTTAAAATTGTTCAAATTTAGGGTGATTGCTGCATTTTGTTATGAACTGTATAACTGAATTATGTGCTGTGTAAAGAACTTGCTTTGTCTCAAATCTCCCACCATTCAGCTTCACTGGATGACCCCAGATACTGATACTATAAAAAAGGAGGACATCTCCATAATGCCACCCATACATTATTTTATACATTTATGGATTGTTTATAAGTGTTACTTTTTGTAAGTGTACAGCAGGGCATATTTAAAATGTGAACCTGCTACTGTAGCAAATAAATATAGGAGTATAGGAAGCTTCTTCGACTACCAGTTAATCTAGCCCAACATTACAAGCTCTGAATGGCAGCAGCTGTCTAGCATTTCAGGCAGAAATCTTTCGTAACCCAACTGGCAATTGCGGATGTATTGTGGTGGTCCTGTGTCTGAATGAGAACCAGCACAGTGTGGAGGTTTGAATGTCGGACTATGACTGGAGGTCAGGTTCAGATTCCTTCTTGGGTCTGGGTGTCCTTGGTTAGGTCACATTCTCTCAGCCTCAGAGGAGGGCAGTGGTAACCCCCTTCTGAACAAATCTTGCCAAGAAAACCCTCTGACAGATTTGTCTAAGGGCCACCATAAGTTGGAAACGATGGAGGCACACAGAACAAAATCTTAAGTATTGACCAGGACTGGCTCTGTTTAGCTTTTGCAGTCAGGCAAGAAAGGCGAGTTCCTTCTGCTTCTGAGTGTTCAGAACTGCAGTGAACTAGGAAGGTGACCAAAGTACTAATAATCTAACCGGAATATTTTATGTGAGATAGCATATGCTAGCTGGCATCAGATATAAGAATATGCATCAAAATATGGGATGCACCAACCTAATTGTCCAGGGCAAAAAGTGTTCTGGGATGGATCTCTCTCTCTTTAGGAAACAAGCAAAGGAGAAATGAGACAAACCAGTGGTTCTTATTTATTATTATTATTATTTTTTATTATTATTATTATTATTATTATTATTATTATTATTATTATTATTATTATTATTTTATTTATTTGTATCCCGCCTCTCCATATGGATCGAGGCGGCGAACAACTTACAAATAGCATGTATTTCAATACATTTCTATACATGCCCGCAACCTGCGGAAGGATGGAAGGCTGAGTCAACCTTGGAGCCCGGCAGGATCGAACTCACAACCTTGTAGCTTGCAGTTCTTGTGTAAATCCCTCTCAGATTTTGAAGCCAGCCTTCAAACAGCTGGAAAGTTAAGTCTGTTAACATAGGTGGGAGGGAGGATAAGAAGTGAGACAATTATGGTACTGCAGTTGCAGAAACAAAGACCTTACCCTGCTACTCTCTAAGCAGGAGTTGGCAGACTTCTGGCATCCCGGAAATCTCTTGGTTTAATGTCTGAAATCTGCCAAGAGTCGTGTGAAGCATGTACATTTAAAACTAAAGAAGTCTGAGCTCAGGTATTTGATTTAACTACCAAATTGGAACAGAAGTCAGTCCTTCCACACACATCTGTTCCCATAAACTTTGTTTTTTTTCCGGCATCCTGATTTTAGGGAGCAGGATCAGCAAGAGAAGAAAAGCCTTTTTGCTGATGCTTTTAAACAATTGTGAACCAAAACCCCTGGCATATATTCTGACCCAGCAAACTACCATTTTCCTCCTGACTTATCTTTTGCCCACAGCTGAAAAGTAAACATGTTTCTTGTAACAAGTTACTTTGATAACTAGCTAACCTTTTGGATTAATAAACTGATAGGCTTTACCTTTTTTCTTGTAAAGGCTAGGACTGTGATTCATTTTTTTCAGACTTAAGAGAACAGGATTTGAGTCAATCTCAGCAATGGGAGGGAGAAGGGAAAGATCAGATGATGGCTGCCCACATGACTCTTCTTGTGGAGTGGTGTGCAGCTACTGAGCAGAGGAGCTAACAAAGGGAGGAGTTGGGGGAAGAGGAGGACACACTGAAAACACGGGCTGTACTTAGAGACTAAGGTTTATTGGACTTTTAAAAAAAGATACTTCAAAATCCTAGTCTTCCTTTTCTATCTTTCTGCATTCTGCCACAATGAGAAAGACTCTTGCCACTTCCAGAAAGAGAAAGCAGTGCATGGGGTGGTGAGTTGGAGTTGCCTTGGTGGGCTGGTTGCTCCAAACAGTAGCACAGGTTGTACACTTCTTCCACTGAGAGTGTTCTTTATAAGCAGCTATAAGATTGTTTATCGGGCCCCTACTGGGGCTTGGGCAGGCTTTTGGCACTGCCTCGGACTTGGTTTAAAAATAGAGGCAAGAAGATTGTGATTGAGATGCACTTTTATTTCAGTGCTGCTGCTATATATAAACTTCTGGTTTTAGAAACTGCTTAACAACTGGGAATCAGTTACCACTACCTAAAGAAAATAACTGTGCCCTTCATTTCTTCAGGATACAGGACATCCCTGCACAGCCAATGATCCCAACAGCTGTTTCATGCCAGTATCTCCTCAGCACTTCATAGACCTCTTCAAGTTTTAAGTGTAATCCATTCTTGCGTGTGTTCTTTACTACTACTTCTTTTTTTGGCATCATCATGCACTTATATGTATAATGCTTTTTGTGCAATATTTCTGTGAGTGTGCTTTGTAGTTAAAAAGGGATAGAATGGCATCAAAAAGAGAGACTATTGACCAGAGAGCATCTTGTTAAGTTTGAAGGAAGAAAACTAAAGGAATGTTCTATTTGCAAGGAAAGCTATAACATGGAGGGGGTGATCACAACAAAATGAATAACTGCAGTTTGCCAGGTTTTGGAATTTTTAGCAAGTGATTTATCCATGATTTATCTTACTAGGCCTGTCATGGGTTTTGAGTTGGGAGAAGTGGTAGTTTCATTGAGGAGAAGTGGAAAAAATTGGATTTAGTTATTGTCTTCTGGCTTCCTCTTCCAAATATATACAGTTAGCATGTCCTATAAATATTCAGAAGACACTTTTTGATCTTCTTCTTTGTACATATTGTGTTGGCTGTGAGTGTTGCACGTTGGTAAAACATAGTTGTGCAGACCTGTTGTGCATCCTCTTATGAAAGAAGCCAACTCCATTTTGTAAATACCTTTTGCAGATTATTTATTTTCTTAAAATCTATTTTGTTAATTATGTCACACTTATCTCACTGTATCCTAAATAATGTGAGCTGCTGATTGTGGCTACTGAAGTGAGATGGAGTTTTCAGATGGTAGTCCCTTTTCTATGGTGTGTGTTTATCCTCTAAGCGATCTGCTGTTAGTTGTCACAGCCATCAGGCTCCTGAAAAGATGTTACTGAGCTTTAACTGAGAAAATAAGAAGCATATTGCTGGGTTCTTTCTCCAAAGTTCCACATGGTACCAGACAAGGTTCTACTACAAGAACTCTTAGTTCCCTCTGGAGGAGATGAAGGTGGGCTGAAGTGGCTGGAAATCTCTCAGAAGCTGCTGTTTCATTCTGCAAATTTGCAGGTATGGAGAGCAAGTCAGTGTAAGGCAAACTCAGAATGAGTGATAGTTCGTTAGGGATGTCTTAAACAATCATTTCAAGGTAATATTGTATAAAGATTAATACAGACCTTACATTGTATACCACAGTGTGTTTGGAATCTAGTTTTGTATACCAATAAATCATGTTTTTTTGCCTTTTAACTGATGTTTGGAATTTGTTCTGAGGGTTTTTTTTTCTGCTTTTTGTATTTTCATTTTATCTGTTCATCAGTTTCTTCTGTGCTCAAAGAGTTTTGCATCAAATTTATACTTTCTCAAAAAAGAGGTTACAAAAAACAAGTAGGAATCAACAAAAGTTCAACATGACCTTGAGCAAGACTCAGTTTCAGCGAAAAGTGAACTGCTTCGCCAACAGATGTTGGAAAGGGTGAAAATCATCAGTGTCCTCGCTTTCTCAGTTGGCAAGACAACAAGGACCTACGAGCTTATCTTAAGGGTTCCCTGTGCTATTCTGTGACATGGAGCACTATGGCTTAACAACAGATTGGAGCAAGTCCAGAACTTCCATTCCTCAGGTGCAGCGGGTGCGACACCTGTGGTCTCAGGGCTGCATGAAACCCACAGAGTAAATGTGGCAGTTAAAAAAAAAAAAAAGGGGGATGTAGTGGCACAGGATTTGGGGATGGAGAGAGAGCTTTGTAATTCTCCAAAAGCAGAAACTGCAGCTATTTTTAACTTATATCACCTGCTACTGAAATGTGCCCCCTAGACATTCTGCAAGAATGCATCCAAGAGAAAGAAAAATTATCTCCTTGGAGGTATAATGATCTTGTGGGTTATGTGGTGGCAAGATAACACTGGACATTCATTTTGGGTTCTTGTGTCTGTTGCTTTTCCTTTATTGCCAGTTAAGTAAGTGCAGCCATCAGTATCTTCCAGATCTTTTTTTATCTAATCCCTGGTACAAGCAGAGAATGTTTGTACATCATAGGTACCCTAATAATGAAGTCAAATCTCAGAGTGCCACTAAAGCATTGTCCATACACAAGAGGGAAAAGTTACCCACTAGCATGGTGAACCCGAATAGTTTTCAGAAGAATGAAAAAAAATCTTCAGAAGAAACTAAATACAGCTTCCCCCTCAATGGATGCTGAGCATACTCAGTGCGCAAACATTCATGAAAAAGAGCGGGGAGTAGGGGACTGTAGAGGTGGGCACAGCTGCTTCCCTGGAACGCTGAACAGGAGGAATCCCCATGCAACATTTTGTCGCAGGAGAAGTGACTAAGATGGCGAAGGGTCTGAAAACCAAACCTTGTGAGTAATTGTTGAGAATGTTAAATATGTTTAGTCTTGAGAAGAGATGACTGAGAGGTGACATACCAATGCTTAAATCTCTGAAAGGCTTCTAGGAAGATAAGAGGGTTTGTTTACTGTTGCTCCTGAGTCCATGATCTGAACCAATGAATTCCAACTAGAAGCTTTCAACCAAGCCTAGGAATAGCTGACCTGTTTGAAAGTGGGATAGACTGCCCCAGAAGATGGCTGACTTCCCTTCATTGGAGATTTTTTAAGGCAGAAATTGGATGCCCAATGTTCAGGGATGCTTTAGCTGTAGATTCCTTCATTAGCAGGGATTTGAACTAGATGGTTTTGGGGAACATTCCTGCCCAGAATCTATGCCACACCATTTTTTACCAGAGCCTTTCTATGTTTTCTGGCAAATGCAGGAGGTGTAAGGAAATGGGTAGCTCAGTGGTGGTACCCTGGTTCTGGAATGCCCTCCCCCATTGAAGCTTATGTAACATTGCTTACACAGGAGTCTTTTTTCAGCAACAGATTAAAATCTTTTTTTTTTTAAAGCAAAGTTTTGTTTTAAAAAGTTTTAAACTCTAGAACATGTTTTTGAAACTAGAATGCTTGGGAGCTTTTGCAGTTGGACATTAAAGTTTTCTACCATCCCCCCCCAAATTATATTCTCTTGTTATATGAGTTGTTTCTATTTACTGCATGACTTTAAAAAGCTTGGTACATCACAGGATAACAACTTCTTAATGGATGGTAAAAATGTTGTAAATAAAGCTAACTACAGATTTTCCTGGCTGTGTCAAACTGTTTCAAAACTCTCTTGATGCCTTCAGAACATGGGAAGATAAAGCACCAGTTGCTATTGTGTGCCTCTGCTGTTGTGTGCCTTTAAGTTGTTTGCAACTGATGGCAACTCTAAGGTGAACAGATCACAGGGTTTTCTTACCAAGATTTGTTCAGAAAGGGTTTGCTTTTACCTTCCTCTCACGCTGAGAGAGTGTGACTTGCCCAAGACCACCCAATAGGTTTCCATGGCCAAGCAGGAATTCAAACCCTGTTCTCCAGAGTCACAGTCCAACACTCAAACTGCTACACCACCCTGACTCTAAAACATTGGGAGTGGACATTTTAATTGAAATCCCCTGTTACACCTGCCCTAATATCTAACTCTCTTCACTAATGTTATACACAAACATCTCTATAAAAATCAAAATAAAAAGGTCCACTTTGAGGACCCCAGTGTCATGTTTGGGTTCAAATCCCCATTTCAGCCAGTCACTGTGTCTCAGCATGACCTGCTTTGCAGGCTTGTTTTAAGGATAAAACGGGGGGCAGGGGCGGACTGTGGAGCCAACGAAGAAGAAATATAGGATGCAGTTTAGAGCCCTCAGTTATGTGCATTCCCATTTCCTTGCAACTGCAGGTATTTTTGTCTAGCATTGCATGGGAGCAAGACCATGTGTGTGCTGGGATAAGCAAAGATTTGCATACTCCTCCAACTGTCCTGATTTGAAAGGGACTTTCCCAATTAATCCTCTGTCATCCCACTTTTTCATCTGCTTTTAAAATGTCCCAGTTTCTCTGCCCTCCCACTGTTCCCTTTTGCCCTCAGTTTACCTTAATTGCTGCAAACTGAGTTCAAAGTACAAAAACTGTTTGTGCTCAGTTAGCAGGGGGGCAAGGACAGGATGGAGAGCAGAATCCTGCCTTTCCCAGTAGGCTCAAGCAAAAACTAAGTGGTATAGCCTCTCCTGTTTTTTACTATCTTGACCACACTCTAATGCTTGGCCATACATGTCCCAGTTTTCATCTCTGAAATGTTGGAGGGTATGAAATCTGTCAATAATATGGTTTGAAACAAGCCTTGCCCCACTGCAGAAAGAAGATCGAGCAGAAGCTTCCCATTGAATGAAAGAAGGGGGGGTGACAATTTTCTCAGATTTCCAGTACAGACAGTATCAAGCGTGCTCCAGAGAAACTCTAGCAGCATTAAAATGGCCTTTGGTACAAGTCTGCATCAAACTGATATGCCCAAAGATGTAGGTAAAGCTGCATAATATATCCTCCAATTGTCCCAATCTGGCAGGTACTTTCCTGATTAATCCTGTGTTATCCCACTTTTTCATCTGCTTTTAAAATCTGCTGGTTTCCCTCTCCCTCCCAATTTCCCCTTGGTCCCTGATTTACTCCCATTGGTGCACACCAAGTTCAAAGATTAAGGGTAGTTTGCACTCAAGTCAGAAGGGAAGAGAAGAGAGTGGAGTCTTTCCAGTAAGCTGAAGCAAAAGCAAGCTCCTCCAGACTTTCCTAGCTTATCTGTTCCTCCTCATTCATAATTTCTGCTATCTTCACCACACTCAGGTGTTGCTTGACCACATGTGTCTCAATTTTCATCTGTGAAATACTGGAAGGTATGGCGTAACCTAGATGTATTTAAATAACTGGAGGAGGAGAGACCGATTACTTTTACTGAACCTTCTGCTCATCCCCAACCATAAACACCTGCTTCCAGAGAGATTGTATTCTTTCTGCAAGAAAACCTGCATGCAGGTCTTGTTTGCACTTAGAAAGGAACTGAGAATGTTTATTTTTTAAAAAAAAACCCCTGAAGCCTTCAAGGATGCATTTCCTTTCGAAAGTCATCTTCTCCCTCTCAACAGCCCTTCTATCACTGTAGGTCTGTTTGCTTGGATTGTGTTATATCCACACTTTAATGTACGCACCTCAGAAGTGCAAATCAAAGAGAGCACTTATGTTACAAAAGTATGTTACAAAATATTTAAAGCAGAAGAAATTCTAGAAAGGATCAAAGGGCCTGATGTAATACACAAGGGCATGATGAATTGCTTACAGATTTTTTTCCTATGTAAACCTGATTTTAACTTACGAAAAAAAGCATGTTGCAGCCAAATTAGGCAAGTAAATATTTTTCTATATATGCTTATTGGCCAACTGCATGTATAAACTAGGTTCTGCGCATAAAGTGAAAGGCACAGGGTTACAATATGAGAGAGTCTGAATACACAACAACAGAGAGATGGGAGAAGGATGAGATCAATTTTGGAGAATGCTCAAGTGAAGAAGCAAGCTTTTATCGTTTTAAATACATCACACTTCTGCCTGAGAATCTGGCATTTTGTTGGCAAAGTGATTTTTATTAAAGCAAATGGACTGTATGCAATAATGGCTTGGGACCAGTGCTTTCTAAGACTTACAATGCTTGAAGAAACTGTATCTGTAGCACAGAGAGGATGTAATTTTTTATTTTTATTATTATTTTTTATTTTTTTATTTTTTTGGCTAAAGACACTGGGACAAATGTTTGGCCTGGTGTGTAGGTTTGCAAAACAGAATGCCTTCATGGTTTCTTTGTACACACATGCGCACACACCCAGCTCCATTCTCTTTTATTTATGGCTCATTCACACCTCTTG
Source organism: Ctenosaura bakeri (assembly GCA_948474755.1). NCBI lineage: Eukaryota > Metazoa > Chordata > Lepidosauria > Squamata > Iguanidae > Ctenosaura > Ctenosaura bakeri. The sequence continues at coordinate 30,391 of CAOLHI010004971.1, read as the reverse complement.
GTGGGAACATCTCTAAACACATGATTATGTAAGCTTCTGGTCCCATACATTAAACACATGTATTTATTTGATTTGATTTATAGCTCACTTTTCTTCCAAAACTAGGACTCAAGGTGGCTCAGAACAAGGGTTTTAAATATATAAAGAAAAACAGCAAGTTATCATATGAAAACACAAATAAGCAGATTATTATATTTTAAAACAACTGGATTTAAAAAGCAATTTTAAAACCAAAAAAGTGCAGCATCGGTTCCTTAAGTCCCTTCCTTAGCAACCAGTTGCCAAAAGCTTTTCTTAATTTTTTTAAAAAAAGTTTTTGTCAGTGTTCTTCCTTTTTCCCCCTTCATTTTGTAGATATGTGTATTGGTGCAGAACCACATCTTAGAAAAATTTTATTTGGGTACTACAACTATCAGAATCCCCCCATCTAGCATTGGCTCTTCTCTGGCCATTGCACATTTTCCAAGTTCCAGTTGTAAATCTGGGGTTACAGTATGGGACTGTATGCACTCTCCATGACTTGCTTTGAGTGCTTTTGCTTCCCTGGTGTTAAGATTTAGGAACCTGTGCATGCCTATACTCACCACTTGCTAATTTACGTGTAATTCAGGTACAGTATATATTTATGGTGACTTCCTGCTTGTTATTCCTCCCCCCCCATATCCTCTCTCTTATTGGATCACTCTAACCTCCAACCATCTTTTCTCTCTGTTGCCTCCATTGGACCATGCACTTATATTATGCACAAGTTTTAGAAAGTAAAGCTATTTTTATACATTTTACAAGAAGACTGATTTTTTCTCTCTCTGCTAGACCCTGTGTATGGGTGGGGACTGGTTATTATTCATTTTCTGCCTTGCCAATTTTGTTACTCTGCTTGAGAAATCTAGTAGTATTCCTCACAATTCCCCAACACCTGAACCACCCTTTTTCTAGTTGAATGAAAAGGATGAATTCTCCCTCCTGGGAAACCCCAGAAGTGGCATTTTACTTTTCAAATAAGTTGCAGGGTGCCCCTGGCAACCTGTGTGGACTCAGGACTTTAGTCCATCTTGTCCAGTGCTATCTTCTCTGGCTCTTACTGTACTGATTAAACATTGTGTGTAGAAGCCATACCTTCCAAGATCTTTTAATTGGAAAAGCTGGGGGTTGAACCTGAGACTGTATATACCACTGAGTTATGGCCCTTCCCATACCTGGGGGTGCCACTCTCTGTTTTCCCAGCCTAAGCAGCCAGCCACTGAGTGCTCTAGGCATGGAAGAGGGAGGGAGGGAAGATTTGAACAGTGGATGATTTAAGAAAAAAAAAATACTACCACCACCAAAGTCCTTGAGTTAAATAAAAATGTTGAATTGCCCTGAACTGAAATGTGTCCCCTGCTGCTGGAGGAATGTGGAGATGAACGAAAGGAGTCAGATGATTCATGTCCCCATGACTTCCAGCAATTGTGCCAAACTGCTTGCAGCCCAATTTACCTTTCTTGAGTTCTGGAAAGAGTAAAAATAGGGTGTGTGTAGGGAGGAGGGGGAGTTCTCGTACTTCTTGGAGTAATTTGTGCACTCACTAACAATGAGCACCCATAAATCAAGTCTGAACGGTGGTGGTTGCTGGGGCCACAAAGCTTTTCTGCTGGAGCAAGGCAGTCATTTCCAGAGGAGATAAAGGTGCCGAAACTTCCCCCGCTTCAGTTTTCCTACCTGAAGTTGTTTTTCTTTAAAAGCTTATTATTTTCTCATAGAGCTTCATTCCCAGTGTTACCACCACATCCAGCAGAAAAAAATGGCCTTTTAGTAAAATTCTGTTGTTCGAGTGGTAGAAGATGACTTTGGAAGGTTTTTCTTTCTTCTCAAATAGCTTAAATCCCAGACTCACTTTACCAACTCCCCCCTGCACCTTTATAGAGGGTTTGTGACAGGTCTGATTATAGCACTTCAAATTTTTGTTGATGTCTAGTTTGATCCTGAGTGTAAGACGACAGAACTTGGGCCTATCTAGTGCCTCATGCTTGCAGTTAGAAAGCACCATGCATACAGTTAATCTGCTAATTGAAGACCAGTTAGGTGGTCTTTATTTAAATAACCTGTTAAGGGGGGAAAAACTAGACCTACCTGGGTAAGAAAAAAATATGCAGAAATGGTTGAAAAACCAGAAAGGTCAGGAGTGGAGGGTGCTGTTCTGCGGAGTCTTTGTGTGTGGCTGGCCTTTGTGTGCGTGAAATTCCTTGGTGTTTCTGATTGACTACCGTGAGAAAGAGAAGGCTGAGCTAAAGGAACCTCTGGTTTTAGGGTAGCCTTTGGTATATATCCCAAGGCAAGGCAGTGAACACACCCATACACAAAGAGAAGGAAGCTTTTGGGCCCCACCTAGGATGAACCTTGGCCCAAATCCAAAATATAGCAGAGGATGGAACACTGAAATTCACAGTAAGATGTAGTGTTTGGTAATACTGGAGTCTTTTAATAGTTTTTTTTTTCCATTTACTTTGAAAGAGGTTTTATTTTATACTAAATCTTTTCATACCAAGAGCATTAGTTATTTTGCTGCACAAATAAAGTTAAACTATTTTTAAAAATCTGCTGTGAACTTCTTAGGACGTTTTCTCCATCCAAAGGTAATCAACCCATAGATCTTATCAGACAATAGTTTACTTCCTCATGGGAAGCAAAGACTGATTTGTTTTCCTTTTGTTTGTGGCTGCCATATGCTGTACTGCCAATTTATTGTCCTAAATCTGTTGTTTACTATTTAAACAGAATGCACAGCAGGGGAAGTCAGGAGAGTAAAGGCTTTTGAGCAACCTTGGGCAAAACATAAAGAGATACTGAAGAGCAGTTAGGTGGTCTTTGTTTAAAGAACCTTTTAAGGAAAAAAGAGAGAGAGAGTGAGACAGAGAAAACAAAGAAAAATTGATTGCAGAGCACTGTTTTATCATGGGTTTATTTACACTCACATTCCCCACTCAACTCCCCGTATGAACTTGTCCTGGGCAAACAGATGTGGTGAAATGTCTTGTGCCTCCACAGCAATTTGTGAAGCTCTGGAGTTTTGTTCCCACAAGGTATAAAATGGTTGCACAAGGGACATGTTTTGAATTTGTAAAATATGATTTTGGATAATTATATTCTACCCTTTAGGGAAATGTCTTCACAAGGCAGCTTACAAAAAAAAGTAGGACTAAAATTACAATACATAACCCAAAACATTATTGCAAAACATTTTGAATAATCATTTGCAACAATGTTAATCTTATAAGGTTGAGAAGAATGCATCAGTTTGGATTCTATTATACTTAGAGCGGAGCCACCAAACTCAATGGAACAATTTAAATCACATTATTTCAATGGATCTACTCTTGTTGTTGTGTCTTTAAGCCACTTCCAACTTATGGTGACTGTAAGGTGAACCTATCATGGGGTTTTCTGGGGACTGAGAGTGGGAGATGTGCCCAAGGTCACCTAGTAGGTTTCCATGGCTGAGCAGGGAATCCACATGTTACTAAATAAATCTGGATCCAGTCTTTGTTAGGGCAGCCTTAAGGGAAGCTGGAAGGGCTCTTATCAATGACTGCATCTCTTCTATGTAACATCTCACTCCATGAAGCTCATGCTGCTATGTTCCACAATGTGTAGTTTATCTACACTTTATCTACTACCTCCCACCATTTCCTTCATGAAATTCTTTCCCTCCCACCTAAAAAAAGAATGTATTCACACTCTCCATTGGTTCCAATAAACTCTTATTGAATAGAGACAGTTTCAGTCCACATAAGCGTACCCCACCTTGATTCTGTCACCTTTTCAGCTGGTACTATATTTTTGTTTGCACAAAGCAGTAGTAACACTGCTTTCAGGTCTCATCTTATTTTGAATATTTATGGAAAAACAAAACCCACTAAAAACATTTTGGTTGGACACAGCAGTTTATAAGACACACCCTTCAATAATGACTTCATTCTTTTCATTCTTTTGAAGGAAAATTGGGGATCTAGGGGCAACATCACAATGGGTGATGAGCCTGACATCTAAGGGGCCTACAAGAAACAAAATCTTCTGCCATCTGCAATATAGTTGGCTGGTGTTTGGGATTTGAAGAAGCGGCCGGTTGCAACTGTAATGATACAGACTTCTGTTAGAACATGTTGCATTTATTAGGTATATTATGATAAAATATGCTAATGTGTGTAACGTATGTGATATGCTACAGATCTGACTGGAGGACATGACAATATGGAATGTTTGGAGTTACTCCTGATGGGCTGAATGTCTAAAGGGATTTTTAAAAAGGTGGCTGTGTATGGCAGAGTAAGAGTTGGGTCTGTCAAGGTTAGGATGAGGAGCCTGTCAGAGTTTGAGGTGAGCAGTTAGAAGTGTTAGGGGAATTCAAAAACATAGCTGTGTTCACCTGGATCAGCATGCAAAGGGAGACTGTAGCACCTTTGAGATGGATCGAAAGAAGTTTGTAGAAAAAGGAGGGGTGGGGCTGAAACCCAACAAATACCGGGAAAAAAACAACTGAAGTTAGGAGTTATAATATCAAACTATGTATAAAAAATTTGAAAAACTATTTTATATCTATCTATCTTAGGAAACTTACTAATGTATCATATAACATATTTAAATCAATGAAACATTACATAAAATATATAATATAGAAAATACAATAATATAATAAAAAGAACCGAAGTCCTAAGGGGAGACCTCCAGTTCCCTGAAATGTAAAAGCCTTATTGGAGGCAATTGATGGAGATTAATTGAATCTTCAAATGATGTGCTAGTCCTTCCAAAGACAAATCTGTGGTAAACCACATGATAGGGAAGAATAAAGTCGACTGATGTCTGTTCAAGTCCACCACTAATTGCAGCCAAATGGACTTCAGCCATGAGTCTTCATCAGTGGCTGAAGTATTTCCTAGAACTTCCTTCTCTTCAAAAATAAATCAAAGTCTTAATACTATCTATTCACTAAGGAAAGCACACGTTAAAAATATACCAGTTAGTAACAAATGTTACTTACCACAAATAAATAATTCAGTATATGAAAAGGAGTATCCACAGATATTATCCTGCTTTCCCACAGACTGATCTTTACCATGTAGATGCAATCACTTAAATTCTTCTTCGTGGTCTCTGTGCCTTCATACACTAGGAGCTTTACGCCTGCGCGGTAGCGTTCGGAAACTTCTAGAGCTTGTTCGCTTGGCGGGAACCCCTCCCCCACGCCGGTACTGCGCATGCTCCTCCCGCCGAGCAACGGTCTCTCCTCAGTTCTTTCTCGTCCGCCGTCGTGTACGGAAGGTTCTTCGGTTTGTTCCTCTGACTTTTGTGCTTGGCTTGCTGTTTCACGGTTTTTATGGACTTTGGACTGTCTCTGACCTCTCTTCGGACTCCCCGTTCGGTTTTTGGTGATTTTGGATCTTCCCAGTTTGGCGTTTTCGTCTTATGTCCGCGCTCTTCAAAAAGTGCGTGTCCTGCGGGCGCAAAGTTGCCCTCAACGACGGCCACAAGGAGTGTCTCTTCTGTTTGGGTGAGTCCCACAACACTCGGACTTGCCCAATTTGCCGGGATTTTACTCCCCAAACTCTCCGCAACCGGTCCGCGAGACTTAAGTCTTATTGTGGGAACAGTCTCTGCGGGCGATAGACGAGACCTCCACTTCCAAAATGGCCGACAAGAAGACGACCACGTCATCGACGGTATCGGCGGCTGCCGTTCCGTCCACCTCGTCGGTATCGGGCTCGGTACCGGCGAGAACGCCGATCTCGGCGTTACCGAGGATCCCGAAGCTGTCGGCGGGCTGAAGTCAGCGAAAGGATCCTCGACGGCGAGGAAGGCTGAGGCTCCCCTGAAGGAGACGCCTGTAAGAAGCGCCCTGCTCCGGATGGAGACAAGGGCAAGGAGAAGGAGAAGAAGAAGAAGAAGAAGGAGAAGAAGCGCTCCCCGGCTGGGGACGTTCAACCTCCTACTCCTCCTCCTACTCAGCAGCCTTCCAAAGGGCGAGGCGAGTCCGTCGATCTCTCGGAGGATGAGATCGAGGACGTCCCCAACAGCGCCCGGACTCGCCTGTGGCAGACCCTCCAACCCTGGTGGAGGAGCACCACCGCCCTTCCAGCCGTCGCAGGTCGGCCGACCTGCAGCAGAGAGAGACCTCTGCTTCTCCGGAGCGGCGTTCGACCTCATTCAGGTCCCGGTCCCGCTCTTCGGAGCGTCCGGTGGCCTCGCCGCCTCCTAGGGAGACTAGAGAGGAACAACCTCGCTCGTCTGCCTCCAGATACACCTCGGCGTCCTACGTGGCCAGGTACGCGAGGGAATCTGAATGGAGAGAGCGCCCGGCCTCTTATCGGTCACATTCACCATCGTACCGGGATCGGTACCATCGTGACCCGAGTCGCTGGGAGACCTTCCGGAGGTCCCGGTCACCTCGTCGACAGCGCGAATCGCGCTCGCCTAGAGGGGACGAGGCTCGGTACCATCGCCACCGAAGCCGATCTCCGTCGGACCGCCGCTCCTTCAGCCGCTCTCCCTCTCCTCGATATCATAGGGCGAGGGAGCCTTCACCTCGATATCGGGCGATATCGCCACCTCCTAGGGTCACTGCAACGGCGACGCGCCCTACGGAGTCGGTGGTGACTGAGCGGGCTAAGACAACGTCAGCCTGCCAGACTACCCCTGTCACCACTAAGAAGGTGAAGTCCGTGGTCAGCCAGCCCAAGCGTGACGCTGCCACTACCACCGTCCCGGCTGCGGAGAAGCCTAGGAAGGCAACACCTGTGGCGACTGCGAAGGAGCCGGAAAGCGAGCGGCGAGAGGACTCACCGAGCTCGGAGTCGTACGACTCGAGTGCGGAGTCAGAGGTGTCTGAGGCGGCCTCCCAGGAGTCTCCTCCGCTGGGTCGGAGATCCGATCCCAGATTCTGCTCCAGAGGACGTCCACCAGTTCTCTGCTATGCTGCTCCGCATGGCCACTACCCTCGGCCTTAAGATCGCCGATGCGGAGCCGGAGGACGACGATCCAGCCTTCTCCGTCTTCGAGGAGAAGCAACCTGCCACGGCCCCGCTGCCTCTCCTGCCCCGGATATCCAGACTGGTTAAGGCCGCCTGGGATAGGCCGGCCTCGGCGCAGCCGATACCGCAGCGGTTGGAACACCTCTACAGGGTGCAGAAGGATAACGCCGGTTATCTCTTTAATCACCCTGCACCGAACTCTGTGGTGGTCGAGTCGGCACAGACGAAAGGCTCCGGCAGGCAGCACACCACCCCGCCGGATAAAGAGGGCAGGAAGTTGGACGCCTATGCAAGACGGTTCTATTCCGCCGCCTCCTTGCAGATCAGGCTGTCCAACACTCAGGCTTGCCTCGCGGCATACCTGAAAAAGGTGCTCGATCGCCTTCAACCGGCGATGGAGGCGGTACCGGAGGACATCCGCCAAGCCTCCTCGGTGATATTCAACGAGGCCATCTCCATCGCTCGGCAGCAGATGGCCTCCTCCAGGCACGCAGTGGAGATTGCCTCCCGGGTCATGGCGGGATCCATCGGCCTGCGCCGCCATGCTTGGCTGCGGCCGGCCGACATCCAGGAGGACACCAGAAGGAGAATTGAAGATCTCCCCTTCGACGGTGAGGGCCTATTCAATTCGTCCACCGACGAAGCGTTGGACAATCTCGTGAAGGCGAGGTTAACCGCCAAGAAAATCGGGCTACAGCCGGCCACGCAAGCCCGCAGGACCTCCGCCTTCCGCCTATCCTGGCGACGATCTTCCACTTCGTCGTTCCAGCGTTCGGCCCAGTCTGGACAGTCGAGACCGTCCTCCGGCTCGTCGGCCAGACGCACGGTTAGACGACGCCCGGCTTCGTCCAAGAAGTCCTCCTCTGAGACAAAGTCTCGGTTTTGACGTGCCTGGCAGGACCTACCAATACCCACTCTTCAGCCTACCATCTGCACTCGGAGACCGACCGACTCTAGCTCGACACCTCGCGGAGTGGCAACATGTCACTACGGACTCTTGGGTGCTTTCCATCGTCCGTCTTGGCTACGCCATCGAGTTTCACGATATTCCGCCTCGAGGCGCTTACTACTCCACCCCGTCGAGTCCGGCCCTCCTGGAAGAGATCCAGTCCCTCCTCCAGAAAGGGGCGATCGAGCGGCTCCCGCAAGAAGCCAAGACCACCGGCTTCTTCTCCAGGTACTTCACGGTACCGAAAGCCGACGGCACCCTCCGGCCGATCCTAGACCTCAGAGGGGTGAACCACTACATCCGCCCCAAGAGGTTCAAGATGGTCACGATACCGTCGATCCTGCCCTTCCTACATCGAGGGGACTGGTTCGCCTCCATCGATCTCCGAGACGCATACTTCCACATCGCCATTCGCCCGCAGCACAGACGGTACCTCCGCTTCGCAGTCGACGATATCTGCTACCAGTACAAGGTGCTGCCGTTCGGACTCTCGACTGCCCCAAGGGTCTTCACCAAGTGCATGGCCCCGGTGGTATCCTTCCTGCGGACGAAGGGCGCTTCCGTCTTCCCTTACCTCGACGATTGGCTGTTGGTGGCATCCTGCAAACAGAGACTTTACCACGACGTCCACATGACGTTGTCACTCCTAACCCGCCTTGGTCTACGGGTGAACCCGAAGAAGTCTCACCTCGAGCCGGCGAGGATTTTGGACTTCATCGGGGCGACGCTCGACTCGACCTCCGCCAGGGTGTACCTACCAGAGTCTCGAGCACAAACCCTGATCCGGGCCGCCGCTCACGCTCGTACGGCCCCGACGTTATCTGCGAGAAGCGTCCAGCAGCTCTTGGGCTACATGGCTGCGACGACCGCTGTGACATATCTCGCCAGGCTGAGAGCAAGACCTCTTCAACACTGGTTCGTCCGCATATTCGATCCCCTGCGAGACGAACAGACACTCCGACTGCAGCTGCCGGAAGACGTCCGCTCATCCCTCCGATGGTGGCAGTCGCGACGCAATCTGATCTCAGGGATGCCTTTCCAACAGCCGACACCGAAGGTGACGGTAACGACCGACGCCTCCCATCACGAATGGTCCCTCTCCGAAGAGGCACTCAGACTGATTCGAGACCGCTGGGGCGAACCATCCATCGACCTCTTCGCGACCAGGGAAAACGCGAAGTGTCGCCGATTCTGCTCCAGAGCGGGCCACGATCGCGCCTCCATCGGGGACGCTTCCAGTTTCCGTGGACCGGGGAACTCCTCTACGCGTTCCCGCCGTTCCCGCTGCTCGGCCGGACGATATCGAAGATCCTCGCCGACCGAGCCGACGCGATCCTGGTAGCCCCATACTGGCCGAGGCAACATTGGTTCGCACCACTGCTACAAGCTGCACGAAACGACCTGCTCCGGTTGCCACCGACACCGGACCTGCTCTCCCACTCCGGCGGCCGAGTCCTCCATCCGGACCTGCCACGCCTGGCCCTCCATGCCTGGAGGATATCGCACTAGACGATCCCGTGCTCGGTACCGTCCTCGTTGCGGCCAGGAAGGAATCCACCCGTCGCAACTATCAATATAAATGGCGACGCTTCCTGACCTTCGCTAACGAGAGGAGTGAGCCGGTATCGCCTGCGGGGCTCTCTACCGTCCTGCACTTCCTCCTGCACCTCCGGCAACAGGGTCTGGCGTTTCCATCCCTGAAGGTGTATCTCTCCGCGATCGTGGCATACCAACCGCCACGATCTGCTGCCTCGGCCTTCTTCAGGAACGATACCGTTAAGCGGTTCCTGAAAGGACTTCATCATCTCTACCCGCCGGTATCGCCGCCGCTACCGCCGTGGTCCCTCTCGCTGGTGCTCTCGCAGCTGACGAAGCCGCCCTTCGAGCCGATGGCGACCTCGGATGACAGGCTCCTGACCATGAAGACTGCCTTCCTGGTAGCGGTGACCTCGGCGAGGCGAGCGGGTGAGATCACAGCTCTTCGATCCGATGAGCCCTTCACGGTCTTCCACAGAGACAAGGTGGTCCTGCGACCTGACATCTCGTTCCTGCCTAAGGTGGTGTCCAGTTTCCATCTCAACCAGGACATCATCCTGCCTGCCTTCTTCCCGAACCCGACGACACCGTTGGAGCGGTCCCTCCACTCCCTGGACGTGCGTCGGGCCTTGGCCTTCTACAAGGACAGGACTGCTTCCTTCCGACAGACACCGCATCTCTTCGTTTGCTATGGGCGACGTCGGAAGGGCCTCAAAGTGTCCACCCAGCGCTTCTCCAAGTGGGTGGTACGGACTATTCAACTGGCGTATGAGCTCGCGAGGAAGCCTCCGGCAGTCCTGCTTCGAGCCCACTCCACCAGAGCTGTGGCTACTTCTGCGGCCCTCCTACGAGGAGTTGACCTGCATGAACTCTGCCGTGTGGCGACCTGGTCCCAACCATTGACCTTCGTGCGCCACTACAGGCTCGACTGCCGGTCGCGCAGAGATGCCCGGTTTGGACGTGAGGTGCTGGCTTCCGTGCTGTAGGACCTGACCCGCCGTCCGACCGGTAAGCTACACAGTCTCCTAGTGTATGAAGGCACAGAGACCACGAAGAAGAACAGGTTGCTTACCTGTAACTGTGGTTCTTCGAGTGGTCATCTGTGCCATCATACACACCGCCCTTCCTCCCCTCTTTCTCAGGTCCCTGTAGGTTCTACGGCGGACGACAGAACTGAGGAGAGACCGTTGCTCGGCGGGAGGAGCATGCGCAGTACCGGCGTGGGGGAGGGGTTCCCGCCAAGCGAACAAGCTCTAGAAGTTTCCGAACGCTACCGCGCAGGCGCTAAAGCTCCTAGTGTATGATGGCACAGATGACCACTCGAAGAACCACAGTTACAGGTAAGCAACCTGTTCTTATCAGGTGCAGATTCCTTATATCTATTGTGAATTTTTCTCTTTCAACTAGGTCCTGGTTCTGACATAAATTAACTAAATGATTTTGATACATAAAATCATATAGACCACTTATTACAAAATAACCATGTATACAAAAATTAAAAAGTTGATGTAAATATATATATATAAAACAGATATTTATTTTGTAAAAGGTTAATAAAACAATGGCAACAAAATACTCCTAACAATAGGAAAAAAGATAATCAATCAAATTTTACCTAGGATTTTATATGAGGATGTGGATGAATACAATCCATAAAAAAACAGGCAGGTCTGTTTGCAAAATAATCATATTGATGGCTTCTATATATGTGTCATTGAACAAATGAGGTCTTTTTTTATATACATAAAAAAGGACAATAACAACCAGTTTGTAACATAAGCTTTCATAGACTGAATTTACTTCATCAGGTGCATGAAGACAGATGTGTGGACAGATATACCCATATCCATGTGTGTATTACACAGACGCTGCTCGTTCATGAAAGGAAGAAAGAAGAGGTATTGGTTGAAGGACCACTAGTTGATATTCTACATCAACTATTTACATAGGCATGAACAAGTAATGTCTCTTGGCCCGTCTTAACAACCAGCAGCTGAATCAGGTAATGAAGGTCTGTTCAACTGCCAATTGAGGCACAAAGGAAGATGACATCTCCAGCCCCTCCCACCCGCAAGCAAAGCTGTGACAAAGAAGTGTGACACAGGTCCTGCTTCTGATTGTCACATCCCACTTGCTGGCTGGAAGGGGATTGGAAACATCACGCACCTGACTGGGAACCAAACAGCCTTCCTTCAACCTATTAGTTGCTGGCTTTTATGGTGGGTTGGGGGCTATTTATGTAGTCTTTCCATAAGACTACATAGTCTTACTGAATATTAAAGTTATGGATCCATAACTCTACATTATGAATACATTAGTACAGAATGCCAACCAAAGCATTAAAAAAAAAAGAAGCTGCAGTGTCAGGACCCAAGGATGGGGTGGGTGGGGTGCCTAGCTTGTGGAGAAGTTTGTGCAAAGGCTTTCCCACCCACAGGCATGGACAGCAGAGGAGCTGTAGATGATGCACAAAAGCAGTATTTCATAGAAAGATTTCCATCAAAATCCAAACCAGGAAGGGCAGAGAGAATCCACAAGCAAGGTCGTTGAGTCTCTTGTGCATCAGACTGCTTCTTCACAGGGCTCTTTCCCAGATGCTACCGTCTTTTGGGATAAACTGAATGGCACCTGAACAGTCTCTCCCCAGGAAGACTTATCTGGAACCCTAACCTGATGCTTCAGCACTGGGTGAAGATCTTATTTTTCCAAGAACTGTAAGCTTGCAAGAAGATTGTAGTAGTATGAGGTTTTTAGTTTTCATCTGTTATAGTTTCATGTTCTTCACCTATTATGATATATTGTCCTGCATGTAATGCAATTATTCAGCAGATGTTTTGCTGGGTTTTGGCAAACGGCTAAGAGTCCTAGACTCATCTGCATTTGCTAAGTGTTATTAAAAATCTGCAACATGCATCAAAGTCTTTTCCATTGTACCTAAGCTGGCAGACCATAAGATGTTCTGTAAGACTGCAGCACCTGAACCTATGGTAATGAAAGGAGTATTCACTTGCTCTTTGCCTAGCACCAGGAAGCAGGCTCTCATGCTATTGCTGTGAAATCAAAGCAAAGGAATTTTGAGAGATGTGGCAAAGGGGATGGATGTACAGGATTTTCAAGTAATTGTACCTCAGTTACCATTTAATGGAAAAACAGACCTTTATATAATAAAATTAACCAAGTGAAATGAAGGAATCTGACATTTTAGTTTCAACTCGTTTTTTTATTCATCTGTGAAAATACTATATTTTTGAAGTGAAACTAATAAAATACTAGAGAAAAGGAAATGTGATCATTACGTGACTAGTTGCAGCCACATAAAGCATGTCACCTTCTTTGAATTTAAGCCAAGAATTATGCATAGATACAGTGAAAAGGCAACATAACCAACAACTGATTCATTACATATGTGCAATTTTAGAATACAATCGCAATGGTATCTTCTTTAAACCAGTGGACATAAAATCAAATAGTTACACAAAGCAAAAGAAAAAAGTCATATGCCATTTATGGGAAGACCCAATGAAGTCTAGGTAGTGATATTTTAAAAGAATAGGAAGAATCAACATTCCTCAAACAAATAAAAACACACAAGAAAAAATTCATATAATTCTACAATAGCACAACAATAAATTATATTAAAATTTAATTACTGCCTTTAAAATCAAACAATTCTGCTTTAGGAAAACACGGGCATGACCCAGCCAAAGTGAAGGGCACTTCTATCCCCTTAATTTCAATGGAAGGATGAAGCATATTGGCCTAAATCCATTTGTTACTGCTCACCACAGTAGACACATTGACTCAAAGAGACACTGTAAATCAGCATTTAATGTAAATTTCACTGATTCAATGGGTCTAGACTAGTTAAGACCATCGCTGGATTTTGGCCACTGAACTCCACAGAAATCAATAGGGTATGAAAGTACAGAACTTTGGATGGAATGTGTCCCATTTAAAAAAACCACATTTTTATAGCTTAAATAAATCAGGCCATATTTTATGTATCTTGGATTCCTCCTTGAGGCCTGATCTATGGACCTGCCATCCCAGAGCACCCAGGATTCAGTATTAAGACCTAATGAGAGGACAACACATCATGAGTATTGAGGAAGGGGATTCAGCACAGCCGCTGTCTGCTGGTGCTTCCCTCAGCGCTCCTGTGAAAAGCTGTCACTGTTAATGGCAAAGTATGCCGTAACGTAGGTAAGGAGAAAACAGGGCTAGGAATCCTTGTAGTCTACAGGACTAACACAAGCTGTAATAAAGCCTGGCCAGACATGTGACTGTGAGCAGTGAAGAGAAAGGTTTTCTGGGGGGGGGGAAGTGGGGCAAAATGAGCCAAATCCATCCTGCTTCTCAAGTATAAGATCACATTTCAGCTTCAGCAGCATGAATTAGTTACTCATGCAACAGCTTTATCTGACACACAGGGTCCAAATGTTGGGTGTTTGCTATTACAACAAGCTCCAGCTTTGTAACTGTACCCTTAGTGGCTCTCTTACATTGTGTGAACTTGGCTTTCTCATAGAAAAGAGCTGTGCATCACAAACAAGGTGAAGGACAGGCACTTGACTGTGTAATGTGTGAGGCAAAACCTCCACTTGTCACAGTATTAAAAAGCTTCTGCGAGGGCTAAACCCTGAGCTCCTAATCTCTTCCACAACCATTCCTGGGGTTGTCTGCACAGCTGAGCTCAGTACCAGTTTGCCACACTTCTGCTTCTGCTGTAGGAAGGTCCTCCTTAAAATGTAAACTAGAAAAAAGTTTTGCATAAAGAAGTGACTATATTCTACTCTTACATACATCCAGGATGAAGTGGGGACCAGGGCATGGTCCAACCAAGGTTAAGCAACATGATGTCCTATAACCTTTAATGAGAAAAATTAAACAGCTGCCTCTTCTGTTGACTTGAATGGGAGAGAAAATTAATTTTCACTGTCTTGCATTTCAACTTGCCTAAACAAATCTGCATTCCTCATTAGAAATTCAGTTATCAAAACTTTAAAACCAGTCTCCAAAGCAAAAGACTTAAGTTTTGCCATAGAAAATCATATCAGAGCTGCAACTTTGATGTTTGAAGAGATGCTATATCAGAGCTCCTTCAATATTATTGGTTTCCAACGTGTCTCTTTGGGAACAAAAAGCAAGAAAGACGACGTGAGCTGACAACCCACTTCTAAGTTGCAGGCTAACTGGACATAACAGGAGGATGGTTGTCCTGTTACGCAAGCATTCTCTGGTTATGAATGACTAGTCCAGGAATCCTGCCATCTGCACAGGAGTTGCAAGCTCCTGCTGGCACAGGAATTTCTTAGATTGAGTAGGGGCAGGAAGGGAGAGGACCAAAGGATTATGTAAGTTCAAAGGCATTGCAGGGTATTTATACCTCTGAAGGAGGCCATGTGTGTTTATACTAATGGAGGCTATGGGGGAGAGGCTAATATATGTGAGGACTGTAATAATCCCTCGCTCCTTCACACTCCAGTATTGTACATTACTCCAGAGGGACCTCCAACCCACTGAAGCAGATCTTGAGGGTGTGTGAAAGGCAGCAGGGAGGAAGGGAAGTTGTCCATTCTCCATACAGCAGATGGCCTTAATTGGATTCCACATTTTATGTGGACTGGGTTATTAAACTGTGAAAAAAAAATTACATGGGAACTGTCTGCATAGTGACAAACTAGTTCATTTTACTTTAAAAAATGGTGATCATTGGAAGCAAATTAAGAGGGATTTGTGTGTGTGTGTGTGTGTATCCATATTGCTGAATAAGCTTTTTACATATACAGCAGTGCACAGGCTTAGTATCAGTGTCTAGTAAAGGTCTGTAATGGAGTGAAATCTAATATTCTAGCAACCTGGACTAAACATTCATTTCACAGAAACTGAACAGAAATTAAACAAATATGCATAAGGAACTGTGATTACTGGATGGAACAAGGCACTTTGAACATTTTATTATATTCCAAATCAGTAGTTGTGTCAGTTAGCTGAGAAAATGGCTAAGTGACTCCTGTCTCCCATTTTTCCTTTTACTTACAGCTTGCTCCTTTCCTCCAAGCGGTGTCACCACTGGATTCTCTTCTGCAAGGACACCACATTCCGTGGCAAAATCACCAGTCTTTGAGGGAAGCTTGTATATACAGCCATCAAAAGAACAGGAAAAGGTCTGATACACAGTTATACTGGCCATTAAAAATGGACTTTTGTGGCAAAGATTATCTTGTATTACATTTCAGATCCATAAAGTTTGAGATCAGAATCTGGCTACAACAGATGCAAAAAAAGATGTGCATGAACCAGATACTGTTTTTCCTCATAAACTGAATGAGTGGAAATTGCTTTGATTATATGCTTGATCTTTTTCTTCTCATATCACAGTGGTATGTAGGCATACTGTGGTATGTAGTCTCATAAATTTGGAAATTTATAATCAAATGGACTTGTAAAAATACTGGGGGCAGAGAGATTCCTATACTTTACAGTACTTTTCCACTCTCCTATGTGCACTATAATGCATAGCTCTTTATTATTAATAAAAATATAGCAGCGACCAGTAAGACTAAAGCTCACAACAGCAAATCACTAAAATAGTTTTTGTATCTAAAGAACCAGATTGTTGACCTGTGTCACCCTGAAAATACAAAGAGAGGGCATCCTCAAATTTTACAACATAGTTTAAAGAGAAGAGCAAAGGATGAAAATCCTTTTGAAAATTTGAGGAGTCTGTGGCCCTTCAGATATTGATGAACTACATCTCCTAGCATTCCCCACTATTGCCTATCCTGCCCAGGGCCACTGGGAGATGTAGTTCAACAACATCTCAAGCCCCAAAATTCCCACTCCAGTTATTATCAATCTCTGATCCTCCATATTTTCAGGTTTGAACTCCGAGATGCTCCAGCCAACAGGACAGAAGCTGACGGAGCTTATGTGTAAGACATTTGGAGGATTAAAGGCTGAGAACCACTGCTTTAAACTGATGAAAAATATATCTGCATAGACTCAATTTCCTGAAGTCTAATTCCTACATTTCCTGAATGATGCAGCAGTTGTGGAAAACATTCACTTCCATGCAGGCAGGGTCCACTTCACAGCAGTAGTATAAACAGAGACCCAGCTGACAAACAGCAATGGCATGGGAAATATCCATGTGATCCAGGTTACCCAAGTGATAAGCTTTGATTCTGTTTTTTTCTGCAACATGAAGCCTACTCATTCAGTAGCTGTTTTCAATATTTATTACCAGGATGTAGAGAACACAAACCCAGATCTTAGCTATTACCATTGCTTGGTCTCCAATATTTGGCTTGGGGTGACTGCAATCTTTTGGTAACTGAATTACAGATTTAAAAAAATAATATAGAGAAGACTTATTTTACTGATCTCTGAAATCTTTGTGGTGAAAGAAGAATAGCACATGATATTCTCACTCTTTCATGTACAATTCAGTACTTTAGAAAAATGTAGGATCTCTAACACATCAGCCTGAGAGTCATATGTTCATGCTAAAGACAAGGAAAACAATGTATTAAACTTAAACAATGCAGTGTCAGCTGCAAATCAGCACTTTTAAATAGCAGGGACAGCATTTAAATATATGATTACGTCCAAAGGCCAAGAAATCTAAACCTCATATTAGTGAAGTTCTTATATAAGGCAATCATTGTTCATCCACTGTGTACATTCATTACGTTTTTAAAACAAAAAACAAAAAAACAAAACTCAAGACACTAGACAGTATGAATATGAGAAACAAAAGTAAAAAGCAGGAATCTGACTTCTGTTCAGCATGGAAAACAGAAAGACATAAGAAACTTACAATAACATGAGCAAACTACTGGACAATTTGAATAATATTGTTTGTAAAAAGGTGCAATAATAAGCAGTTTTGATTTTGGTTTGAGGATATACATAAATCTCATCATCTATAATCATTTGTAGAACATTTCACATTCTTTGTTTCATTCTAGTTCTTCCCAGTTGTCAGTAAGGTTACCCTTGCTTTGTCGCCTAATGCTAACCAATCTCCCAGCTGATTTGATACTCCACCGTGAACTATTTCCTGAACTTGCCAGGTTTGTGTATTTTGTGGAGCCTTTGGTTTCATCCTCCCAGCCTGACCAAGAAGAACAGTCACTTAAAGCATTTCCTGTATCGCTAAGATGGTCCCCTGCAGGAATCTGCGGTGGCTCCCATCCTTCAATCTCATCTGGCTTCCTAGATGGGATGTTCTGTTTTGTCACCAAACTGTCCCAAAATCCAGCTTTCTTTTCCGACTTCACATCCTCTTTTAATTTTGAACTGGTTCTAGGAAACAGTAAAAAGCTGTTTTTAGAGGAACATATATTGTAGGAGGAAGGATGTAAAGAAAACTATCTTTGACAGAGGAGGACCAGTGCAATTTTACCATTATCCTCATATGATGATTTAAGGCATGCATTTTTATTTACTTAAAACACTTTACTTTAATATAAATAAGATCAAGGAGAATGGCATAAACTTAAAATGGCTGTAGTACAGACCACATACTTCCATTATACTCCTATTAAGCAATACTGGCTGGGGTGAGTGATCCCCTCCTAGGTGCCTTTTTATGCATATATCCTTTGGTAATGGCCAGAAGAGGTATCTGATTTCAGTTGAAACACTGGATCATAGAAGTGTGGCAGGGGGAACAGAACTGCATGAGTGGTTAGCTAGGGGGTTAAGAGCACTGGGCTGGATCTCACATTTTCACTCCACACTGAAAAGAACTTTCATTCAAAGAATAGGAGTTACATCTATGGAAGGTCCTCTTCTGTTTTGGTAATTCTTTTCCCTGAACAAAGCAAAAGCAGTGGATCTAATCCACTTCCTTGTTTTGTAAAAATTGCCATTTTACATCAGTAAAATGTCCATGATAACTGCTCTTTCTGTCCTAGTGCAAGTTCTTAGTTTAAGCAAGGTCTTTTCATCTGAAGAATGGTGTGAACATAAGGGTTTCATCTTCAAAATTTTAAGGACTTTTCCTAACTTGATTGTTTTTATTAAAACTAAAAAAAACAAAAAAACAATCAAGTTAGGAAAAGTTCTTACAATTTTGAAGATGAAAACCTTAGTAACACCTTTAGCAACCTGGCAACTCTATTAAAGGCACAGCTTATTGCATTTTTATATTATTGCTCACTCCTCTACATACATACCCTTTTGATTTTGGAGATTTACTTCCTGTTAGTAACTGTTGCTCATCCTCCTTATTGAATATGGATGTTACCTCTTTCCAGCCCCGAAAACCTGCACCTTGAACCTAATAATAATGATAACATAATTTTAAAAACATAGTCTGTGTGAAGTACAACACTGCTGTACAAAATAAAGTGCTCATAAACCTGTCTCCATACCTTAACACAGATTTAATATCATGTGGGAAGTTTGCTAAAACTCCTGCTGCAGCCTGTTTTTGTGTTGTTGTAATGCAAGGTAAAGCCCTGGCACCTAAATGTTAAACTTTCCAAGTGCCAATTAGCTGTGGCTTCACACTTCAAAGAACCTTGGCATCTGTAAACATTTTCTTGTCCTGTATGATTTTTAACATCTTTTGCCTGATGAAGAACCCAGTAGAGCTTCAACGGCTTGCATAATGTATTTTGTGCCTATGAATTCTTTTGTGGATTTTGTGTTTGGTTTTATTTTACCAAATGGCCAACACAGCTATCCCTGAATATGTTTCTCGGATTTGAAGATATCAAATTTTGTAGCAACAGGAAAAAATTTTTAAAAAGAGAGAGCTAATGGACTGAGACTTGAACTCTTTGAGGTTTTCACCTCCAACAAAGGTAAAACTCTTTCATTTGGACTACAATTGGCAGGTTTTACCTACACAGCACTTAAAAGTTTTTCCAGATATAACAGTACAGGTTCTTCTTGAAAAATTCCATGTTCTCTGGCTAAGAAAGTAATTTGTTCACACAGGACAGGGACAGTTTGGGTTTGAAAGGAAGTTATTTTTGTGTTGCTAATGAAGTTGAAATTTAATTACTTGTCTTTTATTGCTTTTTGCCCCTGTCCCACATGGCCAAGAGGGGAAGTGGCCTTTGTCTGAATTGAGATCCCTCCAGAATAAGTAAATTACAACAGAAACAACATCTGATGCAAAATGTAGGGCTGTGTTCCTACCATCATCACCTTTATTCTCCCGTTTTGATTTTTAACATCTTTTGCCTGATTAAGCAGTTCATGGAACTTAGAAAGCTTGCATGGTGCATTTTGTGCATTTTGGCTGGCCAGTGGAAGTATCACTCGTCTTTGGTTTTTGGATTTTGTCATGTTTTGCTGAATGGTCAACACTGCTATCCCTGAATATGTTTCCTGGATTTGGAAGCAGTCCCCCACCCCCGCCAGCACTGGTTCTTTGGTGTGCCCTGCAGAGAAGTTTCCATTGTCCGTCAATGCTGCTCTGCTCTGAAGCAGTCAGAACTAGAGCCTAACTAGTCCACGTCTTGCAAGCATAACATTTTCAAACTGATTCCTATGTAAATGTATTTTCAAATAAAATTTTAAATTAAAACAAGGGCTACTGCTCAACATAAAACAGAACTAGAATTCCTGATCTACAACGGGATTCTTCCCGTTTTCTGTCTTTTCCAATGGCTATGTGAGACAAAGGCCATTTTTGCACTACATTGTTATACCACTATTATTCCATTTTCAACATCTTGTGGAATCCTGGGGTTTGCAGTTTAGGGAGGGACATTCAGAATTCTCAGCCAGAGAGTTCTTTGGCCTCAGTAAAGTACAAATCCCGGAATTCCACAGGATGTTGAAAGTGGAATAATAGCACTATAACAGTGAAGTGTGGAAATGGCCAGAGACAACAAATCAGCAGAATCCTGTACAACCATAATGTACTACATAGCACCACAATTACCGTGCTATGGTACTACTGTAACTACAATGCTGCACGGCACATTCTGGCCAGACCCCTTCCCCAAACCCCACGAACCAACAGGCAGCCACTGGGATCGAAAGGGGTCTAACTCTCCAGTTGATCAAGAAGTAGCTGCCTCACATTCTTTGCCTTGCCTCATGCAAGCTATTTCCTGTGTGAACGAGATTTGCAACAGGGGTCCTTTTTCTGCCTGTCATGCCAGGGGTCACTCATGGGAGGGCATGGGAACAACAGGCAGCCACTTCTTGATTAACAGGAGAATGGATCCCCATCGACCCCAGCAACTGCTTACTGGTAAAGTGGGGTTTGGAGAACTACAGTGCACACATAGCCCCTAAACTAGGGACTATGTAGGAATCGTAAATACACAGCAGTTACGAATGGGTAACTGTATGTTATATATGAACCAGTGTGCTTTGACAGCTACCCTCAAGCACCTTTTTTTAAAAAAAATACAGTAATAATAGAAGCTTAACTACTCTGCACTATGCAGTTAACTATGCATGATTTTCTTTTCTTTTTCTACCCTGAAGAAATACATCCTCATTCTGCTCAACAGAGATATACAAAACAGAGGTCTGAAGGTATTGTTATCTCTGACTTAAAAATTAATGCCACTCACTTGCTAATCTGTTCACCTACATTATCAGATTAAAAGTGCAGTTATAAGAATCATAGAAGCATAGAGCTGGAAGAGACCCCAGGAGCCATCGAGTCCAACTCCCTGCTATGAAGGAACACCCGTCAAAGCATTCCCAACAGATGGTCATCCAGCCTCTGCTTAAAAACCTCCAAAAAAGGAGATTCCACCACACTCTGAGGAAGCATATTCCACTGCCAGACAGCTCTGACTGTCAGGAAGTTCTTCCTGAGGTTTAGGTGGAATCTCCTTTCCTGCAACTTGAATCCATTGCTCCTTGTCCTAGTCTCTGGAGCAACAGAGAACACGCCCACTCCTTCCTCAACATGACATCTCTTCAACTATTTAAACATGGCTATCATGTCCCCTCTTAACCTTCTCTTCTGCAGATTAAACATACCCAACTGCCTAAGCTGTTCTTCATACTTCCAGACCCTTCACCATTTTGGCCGCCCTCCTCTGGACACGTTCCAGCTTGTTGATATCCTTCTTGAATTGAGGTGCCCAGAACTGGACACAGTATTCCAAATGAGGCCCAGCCAATGCAGAACGAAGTGGTACCATTACTTCCCTTGATCTAGATGCCATACTCCTATTGATGCAACCAAGAATCGTGTTGGCTTTCTTGGCTGCCGCATCACACTGCTGACTCATGTTCAGCTTGTGATCTACCAAGACTCCTGGATCCTTTTCACACGTACTGCTATCCAGCCACGCATCCCCCATCCTATATTTGTGCATTCCATTTCTTCTGCCTAAGTGTAGGACCTTACATTTGTCTCTTGTCAAAATTCATTTTGTTAGCTTTGGCCCAGATCTCCAATCTGTCAAGGTTATTTTGAATTTTGATCCTGTCCTCTGGTGTATTAGCAACCCCTCCCAACTTGGTGTCATCTGCAAATTTGATCAGCATACCCTCCACTCCTTCATCTAAGTCACTGATGAAGATGTTGAATAGCACTGGGCCCACGACAGAACCCTATGGCACTCCACTAGTCACTTCTCTGCAGGACAAAAAGCAGCCATTGGTGATCACCCTTTAGGTTTGGTCGGTCAACCAATTAACAATCCACCTAACAGTAGCCCTGTCCAGACCGCATTTTACTAGCTTCTTTGCAAGAATGTCATGGGGAACTTTGTCAGAGGCCTTACTGAGGTCAAGATATGCTACATCTACAGCTTTCCCTACAGCTATCAAGCTTGTAACCCTATCATAAAAAGAGATCAGATTAGTCTGGCATGACTTATTTTTTGAGAAATCCATGCTGGTTTTTAGTGATTACGGCATTGCTTTCTAAGTAACTACAAACTGACTGTTTAATGATCTGCTCTAGGATCTTTCCAGGTATTGATGTCAGGCTGACTGGGCGATAATTATTTGGGGCCTTTTTTCCCCCTTCTTGAAGATGGGGATGACATTTGCCCTCCTCCAGTCTGCTGGGACTTCTCCTGTTCTCCAAGAATTCTGAAAGATTATTGCAAGTGGTTCAGAAATGATTTCTGCCAGTTCTTTTAATATCCTTGGATGTAATTCATCTGGCCCTGGAGACTTGAATTCATCTAGTTTAGCCAGATATTCCTGTACTACTTCTCTACTTATTCTGTGCTGCATTTCCCTTGCTTTCTCACTTGCTCCCCACGCCCCAGGTTGGGTACTTCTATCTTTTTGGGAGAAAACTGAGGCAAAGAAGGTATTGAGTAGTTCTCACTTCTCCCCGTTATTAATCGGTCATCTTCTCCACGCAGTGATCCTATCATTTCCTTGTTTTTCCTTTTGCTGCGGACGTATCTAAAAAAGCCCTTTTTATTGTTTTTGATGTCTCTAGCAAGCCTGAGTTCATTCTGTTCTTTAACTTTTCTGACCTTCTCCCTATATCTCCTGGCTATTTACTTGAATTCCTCTTTGGTGGTTTCACCAGTCTTCCATTTCCTGTACATGTTTCTTTTAAAATTTAGCTCAGCTGAGAGTTCTTCAGTCAACCATTCCTGTTTCTTTAGATATCTGCCATTTCCCCTCCTTATTGGCACAGTTTTCAACTGTGCCTTCAGTATCTCACTTTTAAGAAACTCCCATCTGTCATGAACTCCTTTCTCTTTTAGTATTCTTGACCATGGGATTTCAGCAAGTAACTCCCTAAGTTAGAGAAATCAGCTTTCTCAAAGTTTAGGATGTGTGTCTGGCTACACTTGGCTTCTCCTTCCCACGGAATGACAAACTCCAAAAGAGCATGGTCACTCCCTCCTAAGGATCCCACCACCTCCACCTCATCAACTAGGTCATCCCTGTTGGTCAGGATCAGATCTAAAATAGCCGATCCCCCTGTCGCCTCTTCCACCCTCTGGACCATGAAATTGTCTGCAAGGCAAGTGAGGAACCTGTTGGACCTTGCAGTCTTTGCAGAACTTGACTGCCAACAAATATCAGGATAACTGAAATCTCCCATTAATGCGGCATCTCTCCTTTTTGAATGTGTGGTCAACTGCTCCAGGACGGCATCATCCAAGTCCTCAGGCTGGCCCAGAGGCCTGTAGCAAACCCCCACAATCACATCCCTATTGTTTCTCCCTCCCTTAATTCTTGCCCAGATGCTCTGGACTTGGCTTCCCAGATTTAAGTCATAGATCTCTTCTTCACAGGTGAAAACATCCTTGACATATAAGGCTACTCCTCCTCCTTTCTTGTTTCGTCTATTTCTGCGAAATAGGTTATACCCCCTATTCCTACGTTCCAATCATGAGATTCATTCCACCAGGTTTCAGTGATGCCTATTAAATCATAGTTATTTTGTTGTATTAAAAGTTGGAGTTCATCTTGCTTATTCCCCATGCTCTGTGCATTAGTGTAGAGACACTTGAGATGATGCACCCCTCGTGGAAGTCCTGTACTAAAGTTACTTCCCCTCTCCCTGTTGGTCTCTAGTTCTACTTGGCCTGCCCTATCTATATCATTTGGGCTATTTTTCACAGTACTCACTGAATACTTGCCCAGAGCAATACTGTCCCCCTCCCCAGTCAAACTCAGTTTAAAGACCTCCTGATCTGTTTTGTGAGACTGTTAGCAAAAACGTTCCAGCCAATGGTTGTAAGGTGCAGGCCATCCCATGCCAGAAGAACATCTTCATGGAAATGGAGGCCATGATCCAAAAATCCAAATCGCTCCCAGTGGCACCATCTTCGAAGCCAGTTGTTGATCTCCACTATTTTTCTTTCCCTTTGTGGGCCATGTCCTTCCACAGGGAGAAGAGATGAAATGACAACCTGTGCACGAAGGTCCTTCAGCTTCCTCCCCATAAGCCTGTAATCCTTCGTGATGCAATGAAAGCTGCACCTCGCACTGTCGTTGGTTCCGACGTGAACCAAGAGGAGGGGGTTACAGTCAATGGGCTTGACCAGTCTGGTTACCCTCTCCTTTATGTTATTGATTTTGGCCCCAGGGAGATAGCACACCTCACGATTGATCCTGTCCAGGTTGCAAATGGTCAATTCCGTTCCACTCAGCAAAGAGTCCCCAACCACTAGAACTCGTCTCCTCTAAGGCTTTTCCGGGGTTGTTGGATGAGCAGATTCCCTCATGGCTACCTGAACTTTCTGCTGATGCTGACGCTGTTGGGATGTTGTTCTGCTGGTGTTGGGGTTCCTGTTGCTGATGTTGGATATCCTCCAGATGATGTTCCATGATCTCTTCCTGCTGTTCCACTTTGTCATTAATAAGGTCAAGAATTTGGAAGCGATTCTGTAGCTTGAGAGTCTCCGTATGGCACCTTGCCTTTCTATTTCTAGACAAGGCTAGAAATGCTTTCTAGATATAAAGTAATCAAGGCATGCTCAATTATGTTCAGAGATGATCGCCTTCAGGCAAGAAGAGCACATATATATAATTACCAGAAATTATTTTACACTGAGGTAAGCTTTGTTTATATTTGGCTTGGTCTAGAGAGCTGGAATCAGGAGGTTTTTCTGAGTTCATCCTGCATCATCCTCTGTCCCTCACATTCAAAGTTGGAAAGCCATGTCCACTGGCAAAGTCAGAACTTTGCCAAGCAGCAGGTCTTCTTGCAATTGCCCTAATTTCACGATCTTGTTCCCAAAGCAGTGAAATCGAATGCTTTGCATAGCAATCTTACATTTTTAAATTCTTTCATTTATGAAAGCAGAGAAACTCCTTTACTCATTGTAAAACAATATCTGACACTTTTAAACATGGGGTGGCTAGCCTTCCCAAGAGTCTGTGAGATCTGCATGGCCACTGAGCATGTCCAGGACTCCTTAGCCTAATGTCGCTCACCCCTTCATTTTCCCCCTACCAATTGTTTTCTAAAACATGACGACACCTCTGCTCTTTTGTGGGGAAGTGCCATTTAAACTACATAAGCAATGCCATTCACAGAACAGACATCAAAGAGAGAGGAAACATGTAGGACCTACTATCAAATGGTGTAGTGGGGAATCCTGTTCATTGTTCCATTCAGTTAGCCATACCTTCGTTCTTTCTGCTTTTACCTAGGATTCAGTGTCCAACTGAATATGTTTATTCTTTATTGGGATTGGTTGAAAGGCTAGGCTTCTCTTGGAAGAATTTTCTGAACTCTGCTATCCTTGTTAATCTCCCAAGTCATTTTGGCTACTTAGGTAAAAGCACTCACAAATTAACATTGAAACCGAGGGCACAAAGATTCTTCCCTGATGAAAACTCAGGATAAAAGAACATGGATTGCTTCCACACTTAGCCCTTTCTCTGGAACTGCCATCCTTGTTCACTCACTTTTTACAAAGCATCTGGGTAATATTGTTATCCACCCCATAGCACTCCATTGTTTTTCTAAGTACTCTTTTGTATTTCTGAGGACCTGATTTATGGCCATTTTTTTATAATAAATGGGTGGGGTGATTAATCAATAGTGTGTCTCAATTGCCCTGATGTCAATTTCTGTTTGCAATGGTTTTCTCGCCTTAGTAATCACTGTAATTCTATTAGAATAAAGATAAACATTGAATAAACATCTAACACACACACTCAAAATGAATAAAATAGAGGAAATCAAAAATTGAAGCCTCCTTCACCCTTCCCCTTGGAACCAGAATAATTGAGAGAAGGCTAGTCAAGGAGAATAGATTATTCATTATTAATCCCCTTCCCATGCTCATCAGGAAGCAATAAAAAGACTTAGCCTGTCAGGAAGGGAAACTTTTAATTCATGTTGCTGGAACTCTTTGCTGAATTGGGCTTACTTTTAAATAAACATACAAGAAAGAATGTACCACACAGAAGATTACTGACGGATATTATTCAACAATTGGGTGAAACTGTTTTAATTGTGTGTGTGTGTGTGTGTTTGTGCATTTGTGCATGCCTTCAAGTTGCTGTTGACTTGGTGACCCTATGAATTTCATAGGGTTTTCTCAGACGACAAATACTCGAGAGGTTCTTTTGTCAGTCCCTTCCTCTGAAATACTGGCCATTTCTGCACTACACTGTCAAAGTGCTGTTATTCCACTTTCAAGATCCTGTGGAATTCTGGGGTTTGTAGTTTACTGAGGCCAAAGAGCTCTCTGGCTGAAAATTCTAAAGTCTCCTCCCTCAACTGCAAACCCCAGGATTCCATAGGCGGTTGAAAGTGGAATGATAGCACTGTAGCAGCGCAGTATGGAAATGGCCACCGCCTACAGCACCTGGTTTTCATTGGCAGTTCACCATCCAAGTACTAACCAGGACTGACCCTGCTTAGCTTCCAAGATCAGACACAATCTAATGCCTTTAGTGTACTTAGGAAGTGTTTTAATTCTACTTCCACACACACAGAACAATCCCTCACGAGTGCTAGAGGTCTCTAGTCCAGAAGGAACTTTGTTTTAAGATATATAAAGAGGAATTCTGTTTCAGTATGTATCACACATAAGAGGAAAGTCTCATTTTACTGAAATGTTTTTCCCCTTGTGTCTTGTCTTCATGGGAGAATAACAAGGTGTGAAACTTGAATGGAATTCACGCTGTTCAAGCTACCACCCCTGTTATTCAATCTTTCATGTCAAGATATACCATAAAAGATGGAATACATCACGTATGTCTATAGTTCATTGCAACAAACTTTAGTAGTTATGGCAAGCAATTCTCACACTTTTATTTAGTAAATAGCCCAAGTTCAACTGGGAAAAAAATACTGAAATCAAAGATTTAAATTGGCAAATAAAGCTACTCCACAGTATTGCCTCTAATGAAGTCTAGACCACTTAAGCAGAAAGAAAAAAACAAAATTTTGCAGGCTAAGGCTACTGTGTTATAGGATGTGTTACAATGCCCCCCATTCATCTTCTACAACTACGGTGGCCCCTCCACTTTTGTGAGCGTTCAAGTCGCAGAACCCTCATGAAAGTGGAAAAACTCTGAATAACTTTCCCTGTGCTCTTCCTCCCATTCACTTCCAGGGCCTCCCCCTGCCCCATTCTCTTGCCTTTTGCCGTGGCACCCATTCTCTGTGCTGGAGCAAAATGCATGGGAATGAGAATGGGAACTCTAGAGGGGAGAAGGTACACATGTGTCTCCCCGCTCATTCCCTTGCCTTTTACCTGGGTGCACATGCCTTCCTTCTTCATGCACGGTAAAATGCAAGGGAACGAGAGGAGGAGAAGCAGGGGCATGCACATGCCTCTCAAGATCATGAAAGTCAAACCCGCTAATATGGAGCTAGGACTGTATGTTGTGTAGGCCAAATGACAAGTCTTGAGAAGCCATCATTTGATTTCTGTCTCACAGATTTACCCAACCTCTTGGAACAGATACCTGTACTTTCAACACCCAAAACCCAAAATTCCAGAAATAATTTTCTGCCTTTAAGTGAGTGGAATATGAAGACGGAATATGAGCAGCAGTGTGTTGCTGCTAAAGCAGTTAAAGCAGATAAGGATAATCATCCTAAATTTACTGTTACCTACTGCCATCAGCAAAGTGAAATCAGAATTCAGAAGTCTGCCAAACATTAAAAAAATTAAAGAATACATCTGCTTAAAATAGCTGGAAAAAACATTTCACAGATATTACAAAGTGTGTTTATTATCTTCCCTAAAAACAAAAACAACAATGCTTTTCTGTGTGAAAAAACAAAGAATAAGAGATGGTTGTCATTCAGAAATTTACAGTCAGGGGGAAAGACAGTCCAGCAAGAATAATAGCATTATAGGATATGTGGAGGCACACTGTGAAATAAAGAATGGCAAACAGAGCCCATAATTGTTTTAACAAAAATGCATGATATGAAAAATATTTCTGAACAGAACCATTCTACTTTCCAATAAAGTATGTTGCTCTGTGATTTGTGTGTTAACAGGAGATAACCAACTGGAAATAATTTTTAGATGACATTAACTCTATTCAGATATATACTAAGAGGAAGCATGAATCAACTTACTGAATCATGCACAAACACATTAAGATACATCTTAGGAAAAACTGTTGAAAAGTGCTACCTAGGATTAAGCAACTGCTTATTTTGTGGTTAATAATTAAAGGATGGGGAAAGGAAACAAAGATCATAATGTAAAGAGGCACAATGCTATATCTCCCTTTGTGGAGTGATTTTGGAGCAACTAACTAAACAAAGCATTTGGCTTTCTTTTTTTCTTTTTAATTTTTTTTAAATTTTTTTAAACTATAACACAACAACAAACGAAAAATAAAACACCATGTGTTATATATAATAGTGAATTAAAAAACAAACAAACAAACAAAACAAAACAAAAAAAAATTTTTTTCCTTCTTTTAAACAATGCAAATTTATATTATTGTTTTTCCCTTCCCCTAAAATCATAAACTTGTTTAGCTTGTTCCATTCATACAACTTATACATTTTTGTTACGTATCTTCAATTCTTATTTTCATTATATTCATTTTTATTATTATACTTTCACTCTTAATTTTTAACTTTTTTCCCCCTTTTAAACATTGAACATCACATATCAAATTACTTCTATAAATCACAAGTTTAACACTCACAGATAATAAACAATATAAAAATAGAAAATAAAAAATAAAAGTAATAATAATAATAAAAAAAAAAACCCCCCCCCAGAGCCAACTTTTTATTTAATCCACTTTCCAAAATTGCCATTCTTCTTTTAACAGGGTAGCATTACCATCTCTTTTCAGAACTTTTTCTAAAAATATTTTCCAAATTTCTTCAAAATCATTTGTTTTTACCAAACCTTTCATAAACCTAATTCTACATGTAGCATTTGGCTTTCTTCCTATAACCAGATTCACAATGAAACTGTCATCCTGTGGGACCCCCAGGACAATTATCATCGTGCATCTGGCTGCAGAGGGTTTTTAAAAAAAGGTTTTCATTTTTTTAAAAAGTCCCCCTTTTTTATAGGACATTTTGTGAAATGCCACCATTTTAAAGGACTATTTGTTAGATTCAGAGGAGTATAAGATGACACTGAGCCCAGAGTTCTGGCAAGGGACTACATTGGCATAAAAATCATTGCACAAATGGCTGCACTTTCTTCAAATGAAGTGATAACTAGAACATCTAATCATTCTGCAATCACAAACACAGACTTCTCTCGTACTTGATGTGAGACTTGATGATAAGGAACTAACCAACTGTTATGGAACAGGTGAGCTCAAAGCCATGACACTCACTGGGCAACTGAGATTGAGAAAAACCTACACCTGCATATACTTAAGCTACGTAGGATCCTGAGTTGAATCTCAATATGTAATTATGATTCAGTGAGATGTCTCCTCAGCTGTGATGAAGTAAATATTTTACAGAGTTGTCTACAAAATAGAATACAGTCTAAGCTAAGTGTCAGTGGTTGTTTAAAGTACAGATAGGCATTCACTCTGGTAAAGAACAACTTAAATAATCTATTTTTGCTCTTTTGGTCAAACCTAAGATGGTAAAATAGTGAAAGTTAAACTTGCTAGAAGGAAAGGAATTGCAGCCCAACCTATGCCTGCAGCCTAACCAAAATAAGATAAAATCTTTATCTCTGGGCAGCAATACAGATAAGATTAGTCAGATAGGCATGCAAGCCACCAAGTAGGCCCAGTGAGAGAGTTTGTTGTAAGGAGAGAAGGAACTGGGGAGGCTTTAAGGGGGGAATTGTGATAGACTGAGCAACCTGTTCTTACCACAGAAAAAAACCTAGGCTTGCCAAGAGGGCCAGAAAAGTAGCTAGTAAATGAGTGCCCTTTAAGGTTTCCAGACAAGGTGCCACAAGAGAGTAATCTTCTGATGCAGTTGCCATAGGCAAAGGTGTAAGAGCAGTTGAGGCCAAACTTTAAAGAAGGAATCGCTGCTAAATGAGCAGTGACAGGGCAGGACCATGTCAAG